>PRKT01001779.1:0-26125 GCA_003671525.1 Saccostrea glomerata | reverse complement strand
ACTACAGTGTTCAAAGGAAAAAGATTTAAAACCAATCAAATTCTGGATTTTAAAACCTACATTAAACCAACAAACACATTCCAATATTTGGAACGGAATAGTGCACATAACTCCTCTGTTTTTAAAGGATTCATCAAAGGTGAAACAATACGCCATATGAGAAATACAAGCAATGAAATAACTTTGCTTGAAATTCTGCGTGAGTTTGAGTTTAATCTCTTAAAAAGAGGATACGATAAAATTGAAATCAAATCTAACATGCAAAATGTACTCGCTAATTATAGCAGAGAGAAAACCCTAAAAAGTAAAAGTGACATCAAGAAAAAAGGAATTCCTCTTGTTTTTGTCACAAAATACAACCCCTGTATACGACATTTAAAAAGAAAACTGATAAAATATTGGCATATCCTTACAAAGGATGAAGACTGTAAAAAAGTCTTCTCAGAATTACCTATTGTGTCCTACAAACGCAATAAAAACTTAGGTGATATTCTCACCTCCTCAACAATTAAATAATTTAATTTAATATTATGTGTAGATACATAAATGCATAATGCAAATAAACTCCTGATGAGGCGGATTTGCAGCAATATGAAGAAAATTATTTCTTCATCATAAATCAATTTATAAAAATATACCTCGTTTCACACCGCCGAAACACTAAATTAGTGTAGAGTCAAGTGATCGGAGGTACGTGGCTGATGGGAGCCACCTGTTTAAAAAAAATATAATGAATTGTTAAATGTAGATGCCATGCTTCATATAAACTCATATTTAAAATTTTATAATGGTACTAGCTATTGGCACAACTGTTTTGAGTAAATCAATTTATAATGCATGCCTTTCAGTTATTGGGTATAATTATTATTTATATAATATTTTCTAACATTATGCATACAGCTGTGTATATAATGCGAAAAAGCGCATGGATTAGAAGTTCAAGACACCTTTATATTTTGAACTTAAAAACTAAAGTGCTCAATACTCGTTACCCGTTGTTTCAACGTTAAATTTTCCTAACTTTCCTAAAGTTGAAAATATCTTGCATCTTCCACGCTGTTTCAACGTTGAAATCAAGAGACAGTCAACTTTGCATTTTTAAACCTTGTTTTAACTCTACAATATCAGAAAATACTCAACGTTGAAAACATGTTGAATCTTCAACGTTGTTTCAACGTTGAATATCGACGAGCTTTCAACGTTGAAAATATGTTGCATCTTCAACGTTGTTTCTACGTTGAAATATCAACGAACATCAAACGTTGAAAATATGTTGCAACTTCAACGTTGTTTCAACGTTGAAATATCGACGAACATTCAACGTTGAAAATATGTTGCAGCTTCAACGTTGTTTCAACGTTGAAATATCGACGAACATTCAACGTTGAAAATGTGTCGCAGCTTCAACGTTGTTTCAACGTTGAAAAAAGGTTGAGGATTCAACGTTGAAACCTCAACGTTGAAACAACGTTGAAATATAGTTGATCAACGTTGCAACCTATATTCCACCTCCTTTCAACGTTGAAACAACGTTGTGTGCCTGCTGGGTTATTGGTTTTGGTATAAAAACACAATCCCTGACAACCAGTTGAGTCATCAGTATCCATGCAATCCTCTCATTCCTTTCCTCGGGATTCGTGTAAAATTCCAGATCTAATAAATGTACATTTTACTCCAAACAGTTACTCGATCTCACCATTAATAAACAAACAACGTGGTTGCTATGCCTATGTATCAGTTTTTTTTCTCCCCTCGCTTCCCATCACTTTCGTTACTTCGATTGTATTATTTAGCGGCAAATTTGATCTCATAAAAACAACTAAATTTGAAAACCACAGATGCATTATGATATTAAAATGTGTTGCAAAATTATTGGAGTATAACTTGGTTTGGGTAAGTTTATTCTGTTTCATAATCTGCTTCTTCTTTTATATACATGCAATCTCTCTTGACATGACCTGTGAATTTAATATAGATGAAAATGATATCATAAAACCAATTATTTTAGAATGTTCCTATTTCAAGAAAACTCGAACTTCGGGGGTTTTTTTTGTTTGTTTGTTTTTTAGAAATTCACCAGGTTTCACGGATAATTTTTGCATGGAATGAATATTTTGATTTCAGAAAATAACTTGCAATTTAACCAGAAATGTTCGTTTATCAGGACTACATCCCAACGAAATATTGTGAATTGTATACACAAAAATGTCTAGTCTATAGGGGAGACAAAATAATAATATTCTTAAGAGAAGCTATAATTGGTACATATATCTAATTATGTTGTCTTAAAACAATCATTGTTTTCATTTCTCAGTTAAATCAATACACAAGAGCATGCTTTACGCACGAACAATTCTAAGAATAAGTAATGGAAGACAAATTGCTGAAATAAAAATGTCACAGTGGTCTCGTTTAAGGTCATAATTCAACGTTGTATGGTCGATAAAATGACCTTGTCAGCAAATAAAATTTATTATTACTGAGGATTTCAAATGCTAATTGTTCGGGCATTTTATACACAATAATTAATCGACGGATTTTTCCTTTATTTACCGATCATGACATGGAGCACATGGCAGGGATGTTCACTCCCCGATGGCACCTGATCCCACACCCTGATTTTTAGGAGGCCTTTGTTTGTTCTACTCCAAATGTGTATTGTTTGATGGACTTTACGTTGGAATACATTTTACTGAAATATATTCTTTAGGCATGTACTGATAAATGTTGATGATAAAGCATGAGCAAAACATATAGTATTGAAAACTTTATCATCAACATTTATCAGTACATGCCATCAGAGTATATTTCAGTAAAAAGTATTAAAACGCAAAGTCCATCAAACAATACACATTTGGAGTGGGATCATTACATCAGAGTATATGTCAGTGAAAAAGTCTTTATGAAATCCTGTAAACTCACAATTTACAAAAATTATTAATAAATCAATCTGCATCATTGTTGTGTTTTTAAAAAAACGCTTATAAATACAGAGTTATGTCTTTTCATGAGTTTATTTATATGTATTTTTCATTCATTTCCTGATTAAAGGATACCAGCCCTAAATATCAATGCATTAATATTAAAGGGAAATAGATTAGGGTCTTAATTAATCGTTATAGAACAAATACATGCCTTCAATTCAAGTTTTTAATTTTAAATTCAAGAAGTATTAAGCAAATTAAGAAGATTCTGAGACCCGAGTGAAATCTGGAAATGAAATCATTTTTCATGCACATGCGTCATAAAGAATATGATTTAAAAAATGAAATTGTAGAATCTTCATAGAACCGCATCACTTTTCACAAATAACAATATTTATTTATGGTCGATACATTGACCTTGTAAGCAAATACAATTTATCACTAAGTTAAATGCTGACTGACGTTTTTCATATATACTGGACCAAAAAAGTTAAGGATCATCCAATAAAATATGTTTTTAAAAATACTGTATCAAAGAAAACAGAATGCAGTTTTAATTTTAGTATCATATTTTGAATTTAAAACGTGAAAATTAAACATTGGATGTGATAAATTTGTTTGAACACACGCTACGAATTGTTCATTACGGTCACTTTAGAATTCGGCGTGTTAAGGGTAGACCTGAAAATGTTTTTTTTTTTCAAAAGAGTCAAATTACATCACTAAAATGATTGCCAGTATTTAGTATGACCTCCCTGCGAGGTGCTACAGCACATACCGATGCTGCCCAGCAGCCGTCCAAGGCTAGCCTGAGGGATCTGTTGCCATTCCTCCTGCAATGCTGTCTGAAGCTCCCGTCGATTTTGGGGAAGTGTATGACGAACTGAAATGCGTTGCTAAAGAATGTTCCAGGCATGTTTAATTAACTTCAGGTTAAGAAAAGCACTTGGCGGGTCCTTACGCTAAGTTGTTTCACTTTCCATGTACTCTTTTACGATTCGGACTCTATGAGGATTATCGTCCATTAAGATGAAATCCTCCCCCAGAGTACATTCAATACGTCTAACAATGGTTGAAGAATATCATTTCGGTAGTTAAAACCTGTCAGGTTGACTTCAATTATGTGCAGTCAATACGTATGCCTGTCCAAATCATCACCAAACCTCCATTCACTCTGTATTGCTCCAGAAATGACACAATCAGCATATCTTTCCCTTTTTGCAATTTAACAAGTCTTCTGTCATCATGGAAGTCAAAACAAAATCGTGACTCATCTAAGAAGAGAACAGAACACCAATGACGTTATTGCCAATTTTTTGTGTTTTGTTGCCCACTGTTGTCGATTTCTGCGGCACTCTAATTTTCATGCAGGACATATGGCTGGTCGGCAAACCTTGAGATTTGTTTCCTGAAGTCTGTTTCAAACTGTTTGAGTAGAAATCCCTCCGTCCGTTGCTCTCTGATGCCCAGTTTTAAGCTTAAAAGCATTTTGGAAGCGGTGAGTCTCAGCAAAATTGTCAGATAACTTCATGGATATGAAAAAAATATTCTTGTGTAAAAATATGATCCCTAACTTATTTTGCCCAGTATATAATTGTTAGTCCATTACTAATACACTGAATTGACGACGAATTTTTCCGTTATTTACCGATCATGACAATGAGCACACGGCGGGTATGACCGGTTGGTAGAGGATGGATTTGTTAACTTTCTTTGATATTCAAAATTAAACAGTTCTGCAATCATCCTAATTAAACTATGCAACTTTTTCTCACTTATAAGCCCATTAATGTGAAACTTTTGGAAAAAAAGTATGCTGGTAAACTTTTTCATTTTACTCCTATGAATTTAACTTAGATTGATCATCATATTTAAATCTGCATATCGTATTATTACACTCGCATCCAAGCCACTGATGGTGCATCTATAATCAAAGCTAAGACTGCCGGGTACAATGATCCCTAGTGGTTTTGTCTGAAGAAGAGAGAGCAAGTTACCCTCTCTATCAATCATTTGCAATGTGTTTGAAATTACATCACACAAAAAGATATTTGATAGTGCATTTGATAGTACAGATTCCACTTGGTGCAAATTTTCTTTTCGGTGAGAATCCAGTGTAAGAAATACGATATTTTCCCGTGCGATCTGTAACCACTATAGAACCTTTGTAAAACTCAACACAATCTGACACGATAATGTCTCCACAATTTTTCTTTGTGATATACCAAGGATTTGCATACAACTTCTCTCCTGCATTTGTCTGTTTGATAGTTTTTATCCTTTTCCCTACACTGTTGTACTTTACTACTTTGGCATTACCGTCTGTTTCATTATTTTTAATCATTCCGACCAGCAAATCCCCGGTTAAGGGAGAGCTATATATACAGACTGGTTTCCAGGGATGTGGTTTGTGAAATAGCTTTGTTTTGGAATCCTTACCTATATCCAGTTTGTCAATGATATAATTATTGTCTATACATATCAGATTCCCTTTACAAGTACTGCTCATTGTGTGGACTCCTTTAGCACTATTTATTGTCAAACAAATATAATGTCTTGCCTTTTTTGTTTGTCAAAATAAAATTGTTTTAATCACTAACCCAGACGTGGTCAGGATTCATATAGGGTATGTGATAACATTCACCAACACCTTTCACAAAATAAAATATATCTGAGGCAACTATTGGCATTTATATCAACATTAGTTGTATAACTTGAGGCTCTCTGATATAGTTGTTTCCAACTTGCTCTGATACGGCTTCTGGCATTTGAATCAAGTTTCGTTGTATTTTACGAGTTTCGCTGATTTGTATGTCTCCAAGTAATTTATATACACTTTTCATGACGATTTCTTTACACTGAAAAAGATTAAATATGTAAGGAAAGTTATTTTACTTGAAGATGCGACTTTTTCCTTATGATAATAGAAAATAAACACACCTCTTTGTTTGCCGACTGTTCAAATGTGTGTTAATGTTTTCCGATATACAATGTATTTTCTTTATTCTGTCCTTTTTTCAACATTTTAGAGCTAGATTTTCGAGAATGGAATATTAAGGGGGGTGTAAAAGCCATATTGGATCTAGTCTGGTGTAAAATAAGAAATATCAGGAATGCGCTTAATGCTCTACCAAACTAGCCCAACGTTTCTCA
This sequence comes from Saccostrea glomerata, assembly GCA_003671525.1. Taxonomy (NCBI): domain Eukaryota; kingdom Metazoa; phylum Mollusca; class Bivalvia; order Ostreida; family Ostreidae; genus Saccostrea; species Saccostrea glomerata. The sequence continues at coordinate 20,048 of PRKT01001779.1, read as the reverse complement.
AAGTGCTAAAGCACTCATTACCTACTGTTAGAGATCAAAATTAGTAAATAATTAAGTTGATTTTGTTTTGATTAGTAGGAAATTAATCATGTTAGAACTGTGAAGCTACAGCATTCACGATATGAAAAATGCATTGGAAATGATATCAGTTTGATTCATTGATAATATGGCTACAACCTTTGTTTCGCTTCTTTCTTGTCATTATCCTAAATTCTTGAAAATTTGATTTTTCAATTGGGGTCTTCCTGAGTCCGATGTGTTTATTTCGTCCGCCATTCCTCTGTCAAACAGAGTTCAAATAACATTGATTTTAGAATAAATGCGACCATAACAACATCAAGACAAGAAATTACTAAGTAATAATCCTTAGGTTATATAACTTACTACTTTCATTTGTTGCATCGCATCGTCTGATTAATGAAAAAACGCAATTTTAACTCCACTCCAGCAAATCGGGAAAAACTGTTCTGTTTATTGCTCGGATTTCCTCGTTCATATTATTCCACTGAGCACGTATTTGGCATGTGCATATATCTGCTGTGGATAGATGCATTTATTACCATGATTATATTTAATTTTTCATGGAACAAATGTTGATAATTTGTTGGTTTCTTTAAAACTCAAGAAAAAAGATAAAAAATGTTCTACACATATGTGTTTTCGGCCTTTCTCTTAATTTTCTGTGGCGAAATAAGTTATTTTCAAATGGTGCTCTGCAAGGAGGATGCTTAGCTTTTAATTTGAAAATGTTAAACAAAATGCGGTGAATGAAAAACAAATTGTAATTACACGATTACATTCGAAAAGTTGGTACATGTGTCTATTTTGTTTAGCAGTTAGAAAAAAATAGTCAGTCATAGGATTTCCTTCAGGCACCTCACATAAATAGCTAGATTGTTTGCGATGACCCACATATTGTATGGAGTAATGTTTGGACATAAAAACACATCATGCCTCATTATGTTGACAAAGATGTAAGCTCTCACTAAAATAGGAAGTTTGATAAAATATATTGAGTTTTTTCTTTGAAATTTAGAAGCGAGATCAATGTTCGCAAAAACAGGTCCACTGCATATGCTATGTCTATCTTCGCAAAAAAGGAGAGAGAGAGAGAGAGAGAGAGAGAGAGAGAGAGAGAGAGAGGCTATCCCACCACCCGAAATTCCTATGTCTGTTTTTCAAAATAGTGCCAAAGCATCAGAAACTTTGCATTACTAAGTATGTAATGGAACATGTACAAGTCTTATATTGTTAAGACCACTTTTTATAAAAAAAATATTTGGTTGCCCTCTCTCCCGACCTCCTGCCAAGAAATAGCCCGACTTAGTTTTTTTACACCCCATTACAGGATATTATTTTCTTTTTTTCCGTCAACAAATATTTTAAAATTTCAAGGAATTTTTTTTTCTCACCTATAAAATTTCCCCCTGAGTTTGAGGACCAACAAACATCATTTTAAAGATGGTCTAAAATATTAAATTATGTTGATTTTTTTGTTTACTCTGTAAAATTGTAATTTTGACAATATGGGCAAATAGAAAAAAAAGTTTTTTTATTCAGTAAATATCCTTAACCACTCTTAATGATTTCATTCCTTTTCAAATGGTGCTCCGATGTGATGAAAATTGTCAATGTTTATTTGACATAGTATAATAGTAGGTACTAAAACAAGGTCATTCATATTGATTTTATGTGTCTTTTTGTTTGATTTTCCTTTATGTTTCATTGGTGATAATTAAGATTTTGATAGATAAAATAAGTTGTCTCTGACAGACTTACAAACTCTTTTTACATCAATACGTACACTATTTAAAAACTGTTCGATGATAATACTAATTACTTTAAGTCACACTATAACACAGTGCGTTTTTAAAAGTGTTCATCTTATATTTGAAACATTTTGCAACTGTATTTCTCTTCTACTTTTTAAGATTTAAGATTATTATGTACACCCATATTAAGAAGAAGTCTGGAAAACAAAATTCTGTGCTAAAAAAAGACCACGTGCTGCTATCCATGAACTACTTTCATGGTTCTTTACACTCATTTTGAAGACAACAGTACCTTGTTTTGAACTTGAAATTACTATTTAAAAGTGCAAAATTTAGACATTTTCTCAACAAATGGTTTTAGAGAGATCATTAATGCACACATTGCATTTGGGGGGGGGGGGGTTTAAGGCTCTGCTGAATTCTGTAGCTGCGCAGTTCTAATGAGCATATCAAAAGCATTTTTCTGCAAAAGTATAGATTATATAGGCGCAACATACATTCAGTTATGCATATTTATTGTATCTTTATCATAAGGACTTAAAAGAACTTTATTCGGTAATAACCAATATTTGCCCCCCAAATCAAACTTTGATGGAGATATATCTAATTAAGTTCTTAAACAGGGGAGTATATGCTGACTTCAAAGCACTGAATATTTTCATAAGTAATGACGCCATATGTACGTAATGAAGTCACAAACATGACGTAAATTTCAGTTTTTTTTATGAATTTTACAGAAAAATGCACATATTTCGTCGATATTTTGAGTAAAAGTCACCGAGCGCATGTGTGTTCAGGATTAATATTTTGATATAATGTGTAGAAATATAATATCAATGAAATATGTCAATATTGTTCCTGAACAAACTTGCGCTCTATAAATTTTAAAGCTAAAATTGTTAAAATTTTGTCCATTTTGTCCTCTTTCTGAAAAAGGATATAAAATCGGACTAGTTTGTGACGTCATAAAAACAAAGATTCTGAATACACTGCTTTGACACTATAATATTTTCTGTTAATTTATATTTCTCATACAATTTATTGAATTCAGCATATTTCAGGAAGTTTTCTAAATTTGACTTTTGTGGGGGCAAATATATGCAATATACCGCATATAGTTCTTTGATCAAAATATGTATTTTAGCCATTTGAAGAAATGTTTATATTTTGTTCTTATTGCACTTAAGGTGGCCGGACATCCCCGTTGAAATCTTTCTGTACTCTATCTATTTTTTCCTTCAGTAGTTGTTTTATGCTTTTCGAGTTCATTCTGGAAATCTAAATAAAACACATTCGTCTTATCCATCCTTGAATTTTTCATAGACTGATTGAGTTGGTATTTCTTTATGGATTTATTGGATTGTCACATTTCTTTTGTAGGTACTTTATAATGCAATTTTTTTGAAACGTTTATTCCCTGCATTTCTTCTTCACACTGAATTGTGGAGTCTGTATTTGAATCCATAAGAACTTTAGACAAAAACCCTAATGTTTTAATACTATCCAAATGAGGAACCCTGCAAAATATACAGGTAGGTATTCAAGAATTGCCATTCTTCAAATTAAATATGCGAAGATAGCAGAGTATTCATGCTATTTATGCCTTGATATGTCCATTAAATGATACAAAATTGTAGCAACGCAAACACAGACCTCCAAATTATCCGATTGGGATCCGATGCGATTGAGGGGTTGGCATGCCATCCGGTCACACCTGCCATGTGCTCATGATCAGGTAAAGAACGATGAAATCCGTTGACAATCCAGTGTGTACATAATGGCCTAATAATAAGTATGATGTATGTCAGTCAGCATTTGTCTTAATATTGGACATTTGCGAAATAGCGTACAGTGGACAACAGACTTCAGACTTCTGACTTTAAATAAGGGGGAGCATCTCAAAGTGTAGAATTTATAAATCACCTTTGCGTTTGAATTGATAATGCAATGTCATTTGATATAATGGTTATCAATAAACAACATACTTCTTCGACATTTATAAATAGGCAACGAGGAATACTTTAATGTTTCAGTCAGTCTCTTTGGAATCGGAACTCGCATCGAAAATGTATTTTCCTTTTCTCTCTTATTTACTTATTTATTTAATTATTCTTTACTTTTTAATTTTTATTATTAATTAATACCGGTGATTGATTTTCAGAATTATAAATTGTTTTCTATATGCCTGCCTGTTTTTACATTTCTCCGAAAAAAGAGAAAAGGATGTGCCCTCATGTATATCGAATTTAAAATAAAAAGCTCCTTGATCCCACCCTCCCACAAGCATCCACTTTTTGGTACAGTACTTGTGGCAGTGAAACTATCTTTTGCAAATGTATCTCAAAGATGGAAATACCCCCCCCCCTCTTCCGTACATACACTTCCCTTCCTGAGGATGGAATTTTCGCGTTAAGAATATTCTCTTTTTCTGTTTATCAAAAAAAAAATCCATGTAAGCCCCCCCCCCCCTAAAAACACGTTTTCAAAATCGACGTGCCTATTTAGTACATATTTCATCAAATAACTGGAGGAGGCATTAAGATTTTAGTATTTTTAATATTTCTTTTATTCAATATTCAACAAAATGTACAACAAAAAATATCTTTGAGAGACAGCTTTTATTTAATGTCTTTAAACTTGGTTTCTAAATTGTCCACTGTATTTAAAATAGGCTATAATTTTAGTATCACTTTTTTATACAGTAAAATATTAAATTAAAGTTTAGACAAAATTCATGCTTTTTACTCATTTCATTTTCCAACGAAAATGGCTATGCAAATGGGAATAGAAAAGTATTATGCAAGTAATATATTACCCTTTGTGCATGCAGGGATATAGATATACCCTTCAATCTAAACGCGAATTTATTTAAGGTATAGAAACTACCATGTCACAATTTAAAGGGAAAAGAAACAGACTTATTATGACTGCATACTTTTCGTATATGGACAAAACTTATTAGGCTTTTAGACAATATTGACGCTTTTTTTTCTCACTATCAAATAATCAAAATCTAAAAGAAAATCACATTATTCGAAAGTCGTACCTTCAGTTCAATATAAACAAATTGAATGTGAGGTTGAAATAAAGCGTCTGTACAATTGAATTCAATTTTTGAGATAGTAGTTGTTTGAAGTTCAAATCTGATACTTTTAAATTTAATAATGCATACCAAAAATAAGTTATTTCGAGACAGTTCGATGTTCACAAATAAATTCTTTGCAAACTTTCTTATTAAACCAATCAAAATACGAGTTTCAAAATTCTTCGATTTAAATTTTTCATAGTTATCGAAGGCCTATATATTTTCAGATGATTTGTTATTAATTAATATTTTTTTTAATTTTTTAAACCACTCCCTTAGAAAGGTCTGCCTTTTAAATGTCCGTTGTTCGCTGTACGCTATTCCGAAAATGTCCAATGATAGACTATATTTGCTGACAAGGTCATTATCCATAGAAGTGTTAAAATTTATGTTGACATTCTTGTTTCATCAACATGTTTGGCGACACCTTACCTCGTTGGAGAATTGTCCATGATTTTATCGCCGGGTCATATCTACATATGACTTCTTAGAAAAATAACACAAATTAAATCAGGCCATCCTTAAAAAGTTTCTTTGTTAAGATAATCGTGTATCTAAATTTTTTTTTATAATTTTCGGTGCATCCACATGCTTTTTTTAAACATTTATTTTATTTTAGATTGAGAAATACCGACAAATCATGAATATTGCTGAGAAAAAGTAAAGAGTTGAAGACACGACAGCACCACTGTGTAAAATAAGTAATGTGCTATAGGAATTGGAAATGAAATATCGACACTATATATGTAAAACATGTATCGAGCATGTACCTCTTAAATACATAAACGTTGTAACGATATTATAATATCATATTGTTGGCAAATACTTTCATTTTCAGGGATATGAAGCTAGACCTCAGTGAGACTTTACGCTAAAACTTTTGAAAGTTCGGAATAAAACAGTACAGAAACAAACATGCAGAGCACCGTCTTGATGGATGAATTGGATTTTTATTTAAAGTTCATTTATAATTTACATGTAAGTATATTATTTCAAGCAGTGCATTATATATAAAAATGTAACAGTAAAGAATTTAACAACATAAGGTGTTACTGGCATGTAAAACAATAGCTGAAAAAGAAAATAATATTCAAATACGTCGTGTATACAGACATATGTTTACAAATAATTTGAAGTTCTTCATGCATGACTCTATGTTGCTTTTGTAGTTCAGAGTAGTTTATTGTTTCAAAATCTTAATGTGAAGTACGACAAATAGTTTTGTTAACAATAATATCATAGGCAAATATTTTCAATTTATGATGTATGAAGTTAGATCCCATTGAACACTTTACCTCAAGGTTTCTATAATTGATTAAACAGGAAGTATTTCAATGAATTTTTGACATCCATGATATTATAAAGTTGAATAAAAAAATAGTGACAAATGCTGGGTTTTTTTTATTCAATTAGTTATAACTTTTTCAGTTACAATATAATGTTTTATATATTTAATTTCTATGTAGTTATAAATTCAGAATGAAATATAATTTAAAATTGCATTTATTTTTTTTTTAGTTTATTTTTGGACTTTTTTAGTAGAACCTAGGGGGCCCACTTGGGTTATTGCGTAAAATTGTAAGATTCTTGATTTTATACCATATGTAGTTTACAATGACTTAAGTGTACATGCCAAGTTCAGGAAAACGATCCACCAGGTTTTAAAAAAAAAAGGGTCAGTCGCATAATACAGGTACATTTACTATAGAGTTATATAAGAGAGTATTAATTTTTCGCAAGTTATGGCAATTTATATAAATACTGCTATAAAATACCACAGTCTTATTTCCGGAAAGGGCATCTCAAACTGTCAAAATTAATGAAATTTCACTTTTTTGATGGAATATGACAGATACAAAGGATGTATAAAAAATTATTACAACTTAATAGATTCTCATATTTCTCTTTTAAATTTCAAGAGCTTATACATTTCTATTCTTCAATCATGATGCAATCCGATCTACATTTCTATAAAAAAATAACAGAGTAAAAAATATAATTAATATCAATAATAGCTTTTCTATAAATGTCACTATTTCATTTCATTTGTAATCATAAGCGTTTTCATAAACTTCAGTTACAAGGTATATTATTTAAATTTAAGATAAGAGATTAAAATATAATTTACCTCGTTTTTTTTATCTGACAGTTATAAACATTTGAAATTTTTTACTATTTAAAAAAGTAGGACAAATTGAAGTTTGTGATCAAAATGTTCATATATATATATATATATTTGCATATCCACTGCTCTCTCTCACTATTAACCTGCAGGCTACAACTGCGTTCATAGCACTATAGACACAACTGCTCCTGATATGAGTGCAGTTGCACTATCACATTCGGGTAGAACAATCTCTACTACACTTATGTTCCGTGTTGAGAAGTATATATATGAAATGTTTCATAAGAGCAATAAAAATAAGTTTTTTATAAAATTCTTTGAAAAAAAAGGAAATTCAGAATAATTTAAAATTGCTGATTTTTATCTTTAAAAATTCAATTTTGGTCAATGTATTTAATTGTATAAAAAACTTTTTAAAATTATAGAGAACTACCACATTTTTATTTTTTCGTATCATGCATATTTGTACAAAGAACGATAACTCTTCACACTTGGGTAATAACATTCAGAAAGAGAAAATATCTTTAACTATAATATCTATTTCAAGAATGATTTCAGCTAGGCCTATTAAAAATAAATAGAAAAACTAAAAAAAATTATAGAAAAGCACTCTGGAGTAATAATCATTATAAAACCATTCCCATTTTCATCATAGTGTTAAATTATTGATTATTGTCAGAGGCTTTTGATAACCTTGATCGATGACGTCACAACTGCATCAAAACAAAAATGTGATGACAGCGTTGCTTGTATCCAGATAACTGTGTTTGAGAGGGAAATACTTTATAAATTGTTTGTGATTTATTAGAGAAAAGGAGCATTAATCAGGTTTACTGATTTTAAAGCCGTATGTTTTACTTTACTGAAGACAAGAAGCTGCGTCCTTATGTAAGTCAGGATTTCCTCTGAAACTCTTGAAAAAAAATCAAAGAATGCAAATATAAGTAATAAACAACTATTATTCAGTGAACATGGCATTATGAATAGCAATAGCTCTGCTGGCATATTTTCCATGATGCGCTATGGAATATGAAAACAGAACAATTGCTATTCATAATGCCATGTTCACTGAATAACGTTGTTTATTTCTTAAATATCAGGGATACAAAATAGTGTATATATATTCCCCTAATGAGGAAGTATTTCCAAAAAATTTCATAGTCCAAATACATCAATCACACTCTAGCGATCTTCACTATTTGCTCTTCTCCTATTTTGTATTGTTTTATAGACTTTTGATCTTGATTCAGTTATTTTAAATAAGTTTCACATTTCAGCTACATTTTTTCAGTTTTCTTCCAAAACAACTATATTTAGAACTTAAGAATAATCGGAGAATAGGAATGACAATATATACTTGAGATTTGTTTTTATCTATTATCAGATCAAGAAAACCAGTTTATTAACGCATTCGAAGAAAACTGATCGCCTTATGTGAATATCTGAGGTGAGATTTATTAAAAAAATCATAATGAAAAAAGGCCTCACAAAACAACGTGAAGATCAGAAGTGCTCTCAATGTAAGGGTAAGCCAGAATTTTATTGCAAAACCTGTATACAAAATCTCTGTGCTAACTGTGAGAGAAAACATGCGATAGCTTTTGACACGAAATACCACGATGTAGTAACTTACCGTGCAAAGTCTGGAGACTTTATGATACCAGAAAAATGTGGGATACATCCGAACAAGGTGTTGAAATGTTGGTGCCATTCATGTGAACAACCAATATGTTTTGCGTGCAGGGGACATGAAAATCATGAAATTTCTGATATACATCTCGTCTATAGAGAGTATAGGCAAAAATACAAAGATAAATTTGATAATATCAGAAGTGATATGCTATTATTTGAAACCAAAATAATGGAATCACTCAAAACTAGTGCCAATAAAAGTATAACAAGTCTAAGAAATACAAAGCAAAAATTTACAGAACAAGCACAGAGACTCAAAATTCAAATGGATGTTATGATCTCGGAAAGAGTTTATAATTTAAGATGTATGATAAAACAAAAGGAAAAAGCAATAAAAAGACACATTTCCATTACTGAGAAGTATGAACATTCATACGACCATTCGGCTAAAAAACCAGTACAATTTCTCCTATCCAAGAAGAAAATCTATATTTCAAGCATATTGGATAGTTATGCTCCCTTTGCCATTATTTTCAACAATGAAATAAAAAAATGGGATGCTTACTTCTTGTTTAAATTCAAAATCACGGAGAGAGGAGGGAGAATGGTAGGAACTGAGCGAATGCAAGAACCGTTTCTTGAAGTATACGTCAATTTTTTCGGTTGGTTGAGCTTCTACAACTATCAGCAACCATGGATAAAGAAGTGGAGAAAACATAAAAGGTAATTATTAATACAAACAAATGATATAATCTAATCAATCAAAATGTTATCAAATAATTAATGATTCGATACTGCATTTTTAAATGCCTCAAAACAAAATGTTTTCGATAAATTATGTTTCATTTGCGTAAAATATCAAACGCCAAAACCGAAATATATATGTCTTTATGTATGATCAAACATGTATGATTTCACAGCATGTGTTTATATATATGATAAATCGGCAATATGAGCCTGCTTATGCCTAGGTCACATTTCCCGGCCGGTAGCCGTAGACCGGTGGTAATCGGTAGTAATCCGTGGTGTTAACGATGCCCCAAAATCGGTCCACATCGGCCTAGTAGTCCTTTAAGTATCAGTCACAGTACATACGACAGCCAATGCGTTTTTTGAGAAAAATGGCGTGGTTGCCGGCCGGACTTACAAAAGCCCAGCGATGCATTGCTAATCATTAAACGATGTTCCAGGATAATCGGTCGATGTATTTTACATCGCTCATACATTGGTAAACATCGTTCGTACATAGGTCGACTACGGGCCCATGTTTGGTCGAACATCGACCGATGATCGGTCGTTATCTGTTGAACACCACTAAACTTCCCGATGACCTCAGATTCAACGGATATTGGACAATGCTCGGCCATACATTGGCCGATCCTTGAAAGATGTGTTAATGATGGGTTGCCGATGAGGAGCGATGTGAGGCATCGTTGGAGACATCCCTGAATTTTAACTACGAATTATTTCCTACCGATGACCCCACCGAATCGCAAAAAAGACTCAGTCACCGTCCGATCACTAGTGGTGCCCGGCCGGCAACCACGCCATTTTCATCAAAAAACGCATCGGTTTCTCATCGTATACCACATTGTTGGATAATGTGACTTATACTTTAGCAGACAGCGGTGTTAGTTTGAGTGAAGTCGACTTAAAATAATGTAGTTTAATGTCATTTTTGTTACAGGTGCATGCCATATACTTAAACATTAAGCAAACAATTATATTAATCTTCAATGCTTCAAGCCCCGTGGGGATCCGGGTTAGAATAGGTCCTCAGTACCCCCTTGCTTGTCGTAAAAGGCGACTAAATGGGGCGGTCCTTCGGATGAGACCGTATAAACCGAGGCCCCGTGTCACAGCAGGTGTGGCATGATAAAGATCCCTCCCTGCTCAAAGGCCCTGAGTGCCGAGCATAGGCCTAAATTTGCAGCCCTTCACCGGCAATGGTGACGTCTCCATATCAGTGAAATATTCTGGAGAGGGACGTTAAACAGTATACAATCAATCAATCAATCAATGCTTCAATCATAACAAAAAGAAAAATTCTATAGTTTCTTTCATTGTCTGGTTAATGTCAAATCCTATATTCAATCTCAGAGGATGGTCTTCATTCTAGACTCCCAGTATACGTTTCTTTGATTTAAAGTGAGTACGTTTATCAATATTGACAAAATTATTTCATAACACGACTGACATGCCATATAAGATAAAGTACATATAATACAGTCCTGCTTTCTTTACAAATATAAGAATGAGCTGTGTTAATAAAATCTTAAAAATTAAAAGATCCACGAATTCCAGGCTCTTAACAACTATTTCAGTTGGCACAACAATGTGTCTGTAGGTACTGGTGGGAAAATATTTCAATAATTTTACCCTGAGTCAGGATAGGCAAGCAAACATTGTTTTAAAGATTGCTTAAAATTCTCTTTTATTTTAGATTGAGAAATACCAACAGATCAGAACCATTGTCGGGATATGATTGTAGCCTTATTTGAAGACTGAACAGCACCACCGTGTATAATTATAAGCACTAGAGGAATTGGAAGTGAAATATTGGCACATTGTTAAACATTATTCAAACTTATTTCACAGTTTTGAATCTGTTTACATGCAGTTATAATTAAATTAGAAGTTTCATAACTAATCTTATGTTCTCACTGAGAGGTGTAATTTAAAAAGTTCTTCATAGACACGAATTCGAAACAGCATATTTCTTTTCCTTAAGGGGGGACCTATGTCGTTCGACGTCAAAGCAGCGTTATGTGACGTCACAATAGCGACGTTTGTTTTTTTTCCCGCTGACTTTTGCAACTGTGATTATAGGCATAACATTGTTATTAATCAAAAACGTACAAAGTTTACAAAAAGAAAAAAAATTTCATCATTTAAAACAGTTTTATTTGATTTATGGAGTTTGTTAATATCAGAATTCTCTTCTTTTGGTTGATAATTCATAGCAATTTCAGTTGTGAAGAAATAACTCTATGATATGCTGATATAAAAATGCAAAAAAAATATATATGATAGAATTCAGCAAAGACAGCGGCTTAAATTAGGGAAATATGCTTGATCTTATGATTACCATTAATTGTATTTTCTGGATAAAACTAAGAAAAAATTAAGAAATATTACTTGTACCTATATTTACTTAGTGACTTTTAGTGTATGTAGATTTTATTGTATAAAGTCAATCCTAGGTTCTATAAGGTGTTGGTTGTTGACGGGGAAAGGGGGGGGGGCAGAATGATTAGAATGAAGAAGAAAAGAGTTTAACTGTTTAAATTATTTCTTATCAAATAAAAATACTCGTTTTTTGCAAAATAGTTTTATATTCAGATGTTTGTCAGTGCTAACTTACCTTTTTTTTAGTGCAAAAAGGTCAATATTTATGACAGAAGAGTACGAAAATAAAAGAGAACGTCATATTTCTCGTTTATTTTATCATAAAGGTATACTTTTTTCCTTGTAAGATTAAAGAGAGGGGTCATTTTTTTCAAAAAATATGAATTACAACATTTTGACACAGTCTTTTTAAGATATTACCTGTTATGTATATCGGAATTGTAAAAAATACGACAAGAAAAACGGGGTGATACTTAAATTGTGCTCCTTTACAATTTTTCATGCGATATAAATTACAATGAATTTGCCTTCATTTTAAAGATACAAGTCATATAAATTAAATACATGTTGATTTTGAATGTGATTTGACATTTTTGGTTCTTTTTAGCGCATATTTGGAGTAGAAAAATAATGTCTGAAAATAATCTATTTTTAGCATTTCACACTGTTTTTCACATGCTCCTGTGTAAAAATAAGCACATAAAGGTATTGTTTTTAATACCTAAAAATTAAGATCAAGTGGTCAAGAAAGAAATGTCAAAGTTTTGAAAATTTCACACAAAGACTTTTCGGACATAGGTCCCCCCTTAAAAGCAACATATCTGAAAAGGTCTATTTTTACATCTACATGATAAATACACAGGTTTTAAGGCAGATGTGACTTGTCAACAGGGAATATATATTAGGTCTTTGGCACCTGATCCCACCTCTGGAATTCCCAGGGGGTCTGTGTATATATCTTCTTGACATTTGTGAATTTTTTTTTTCAAATTGATTGATCAGTGTTTGCTATTTTTTTCCCGTTTCAGTGTAAATGACTAATAAAAAATTGGTATTTGTTTCAAACTTGAATAATACAAGCATTATATCTTGTTCTTAGAAAGGTATTTTTTTAGACAAGTTTTTGAAATGAAGGTACCTTTTAAATCTTAATACAGAAATTTTCACACCAAGGGAGATGTAGCGTTAATGTTTATGTTACTATTTTCTCTGCAATTAATGTTAAATAGAAAATATTTATTTGGTACAGGTAATGTTAAAAAATAGGGGAGTTTAATGAACCCGGCTACATATTTTTGCTAGGATTTTTATAAACTTTAGGAATTCACTATGGGAAGAGTATTTGGGTATAACAATGTAGAGCTTGTTGACTTTGATGTAAAAATTTTACATACTGTTCATATAGTCTTATTCTTTTATCACCAACGACTTTGTAAAAGTATTCGCATTTTGCTTACAGCATTTTTTATTTTTATTTTCCCTTAAATTTCATTCTGACAGAGTCTACTTTATCTATAAAACCCTACCTTTAAAACCTTCGGCAGAATTCAAAATAGAAATGTTCTTTCGCCAAGCAAAAAATCATGGTTCCCAGAGTATCTTTACGATGATTGATTTCAGATATACTTTTTTAGTTACACTGTTCTTACATGTATGTACATTTAACGACGTTCGATCCTGATATTTAGTCTTAGACTTTTTTTGCCAAGTATATTTTCAGTTTCTACATACATAGCTTAATTAAAATTCAAATCAAAAAATGTTGGTCAGTACGCTTCTTTTGGCGCTACAATACATTTAATATGACCTTCTTGCACTGAAATTTGTTTCTAAATCAAAAATTAAATTTTTAAAGTTTTCCCTCCAATATTTTATCCGATTAAGGCATGAAACAAAAATAAACTCTTAGTTTGTTTTTAAAAAAGACACTTTAAAATTGTGACTAAGAATAAATTTCAAATTGCTTCGCATAATCAATTATTTGACCTTAAAATGTGATTTTTCCGGCATTGAAAATTTAATAAGCAAGAAAATAGTTTTAGTCTTAAACTTTTTCTGATTTTAAGCAAATAGGTAAAAGTATCTTTAATATTTAGAAAAGAACATCAAAAGTGGGGGTATATGATGTAAATTTTAAGATATTACTAAAAAAAAGTGTCAATTTTACGTTAAAAATGACAAAATTTTTCCCCGGGTTTTCAGAATATATTTACTATATTTGTCATACTTTGTTGAAAGAATTCATTAGAAATAATTTGATAGATATTTCAGAACCAGCATAACAAATTTCACTGCAAAAACAGCTTTGTGTGCAACCAGCATGGAACAATAGAAATCAAAAACTAGAAGTACTGTTATAGTTCAAAAAGGGGAAAAACTGATCATTTTCGTCTAAAAAAAAACCTTCCGCCACAAAATATACTCCCTAGCTTAATTCTACTTAAATGAAATTTAAGCGCGGTTTTTTCATTGAATATAGTTCAATTTGCATTGTAGAATTCAGATTTAATATTAGAACTTAAAAATGATGCAGAATTTTATAAATAATGGACATGACCAAAATCCACTCAAGAACTCAAGATCCAACGTCCTTAAATGATAGAAAAGATATTTTACTGTTTTAATTAAATATATAGAGATAAGGGGATTGGCATATTGAAGCCTATTCAACAAATTGAGACCCTTCCTCTTTAGCTTACAGACAAGAGTTTGCCGCTACTTTAGGTTGAGCTTTTAGCAAATTAAGCAAATAAAGTGATCATGTTGTTTTATCAAGCTTACTCCTTATTCCAGTTTGGGTAATCCAGCCTTTTTGTATAAGTAAAATCTAGGAATACGGGTATTCAAAAGAATTTATATTCAATCTGTATCCTCTTTAGGCGATGCCTTATTTGATCTTGAATATTATCATCTGAATTTGTTCAGTTTCAAGAGGATCGGCATAGTGAGGCCTATAAAACAAATTAAAACTCTTCCTCTTTAGCTACTTTAGGTTGAGTTGTTAGCAAATATAGCTGAATCTGAAAGGTTCGTCTTTTACCTTTCTAGATTTATATTACATGTAAATTAGTTTTCAATTTTGTATATACTTGTCTACTGCATGATACTTGGTTTACCCTAAGTTTTTATTGTACTTCTGACATCCAAGTTAGGTTGTCTCTCTTGCCACGAATACTCACCAAAGCTCTGTTTGTGATCATAAAGCTGTGGTACATTTGCGATAATGTGTTCTGTTTGTACCTATATACAATAATTATTGTAACTGTAGAGCGTGTGTGATGATGTGTTCTATTTGTCCCTTTATAACTGTGAAATATTTCTGATAATGTGTTCTCTTTGTAACTATATATAACTGTTGAACATTTGTGATAAGGTGTTTTGTTTGTAACTATATAACTGTAAAACCTTTCTGATTATATGTTCTGTTGGAAACTATATAGATGTGGATCATTTCTGAATATTTGAAAGTGGGGGAATTTCAGAGTTCTCACTGGCGTTAAAATACACAAAATAATTCGGCTGATCTTCTTGATAAATTACATTTGCCAAGCTTTTTTGGTAGGAAAGATATTCCTTATCAACAAGTGTGAGGCTCGGTTCAGTACATCTGCCCAATTTTTTTTATTCTAGTCTGCAAATTAAGGAACTTGTAATTTTTTCTGCACTACTTTCTTCTCCTACCGATTCTAAAAATAATTAGTGGGATGTACCCAGTTCATCCAAGAGAGATGTAGATTTTTTTATTTCTTATAGATACATCCGCTGGGCTCTTCTTTACATGAGGGAGACATAAAAAAAAGGTTTTACATAATATGAAAACATAGATCATAGGAAATACATTAGGCATTTCTAGAATACTAGAACTGCTTAAAACACAGGCGCTATTACATTTTTATAAATTTCTGTATAACAAGTATATGATATTTGTCCATAGAGTTCGTAGATAATGAAGTTTTTGTTAAAATAAATGTTTCTATATATATCATTTATATATAAAAATATTTCTTTTGAAAAATCAAGTAAGATAGATTTCATTTTTATTGATAAAACTTTATTTTTTTGTAAAAATTGGGTCTTTAAAGGACGTCGACAGTGCTCATGGACCATGGTAAAACTGTCATAAACTGTGGAAAATAAGTGTTTGTATTAAAATGAGTATTTTTTTATATAAAGCAAGTCAAAGTTTAATAAATGTTATATGTAACACAAATAAAGAGGCTATAATCATTTTCTTTTTTTTATATCATATAAGTATCGATTACTACATCGACAGTGGAAAAACGGAACAAAAATTCTCACGAATATGTGTCAAAACTCGACAGAAAATCGACCTCGGTGGTCCGAACGGGGCAACGTCCGATAAAAAAAATATGTTTTAATAATAAGGTTGTTACGACGTCAGAGACAAAATATTTGTTCAAAGAACTCAAAGTTATTAGAATATATTAAGTTTATTGATTTGTGAGGTACATACGATTTTTTTTCAACGAATTCTACAAATTCGAAGACTGTCTAAGGATTTGAAAACACGTGTTATTTTATGAATTTTGATATTTCTGTTCATGATGTTGTTATAAATCTATTGCAACATTGGACTGAACTGTGCAGCCTGTGTATACGGATAGTTTTTATCGATGACGCTCATTAATTATCGTATGTATTGTTTTGAATTGAAATTAAAAAAAAATAATTATAATTTAAGATTTTTGCTGGCACTTTGCAGTGCGACATAATGATAAAAATGTACGTAGTGTCCGTCCATGAACATGTATTAAAAATTCAAATTTACAACTGTTTGACGTTATAATGAAATTAGCTTAAAGTCAGACTGGTCCGTGCATGCGCACAATCTGCGATCTTTAAACATGTTAAAGACCCCAAATTTTACGAAAATATAAAGTTCCATCAATAAAAATTAAATCCTTCTGACTTGATTTTAATAAGAAATATTTTGATATACATTAAATTAATAAAAATATATAAAACCATTTATTTTAACAAAAACGTCATTACATGTTCAGGAACTTTTTGGACAACCTTCGTACCTCTATAAGTCTCTTCATGTCAAAATTCTAAATAAAACAACAACAACAAACAAACAAAAAGAATTTTATCATTTGTTCGGGAAAGATTATCTCTTAATACTTTCGGTTCTTGCAATATAAATGTACCGGGTCAAAATAGTAGAGGAACAACATTCAGAGCACCGTCTTGATGGCCAAATGGGATATTTTTCTTAGTTCATTTAAATTTTACAAGTAAGTTTTTTTTATTTCAAGCACATTATTGAATATGAACAGAAAACACTTTAACCGCACATGATGTGACAGGTATGTAAAATATTTCCCATAACATTACGTTCTTACAGTAACAGATCGTGTTTACACATGTAAACGAAATGTTTTATGACCATGTGTCTTTGTTGTGACTGGTAAATCAAAACATATATAGGCCTACCAAGAACGAAACATTAGTTTTGTTAACCATAAAAGAAAAAAACTTCCTATTCAAGAGGTTTGTAGCTAAATCCCATTAATCACTTTACCTCTGATTTCTATATTAATTATAAACAGCTGTTAAATATTTAAGGGGCAGTATCCCTATGCTAAGAGAGATAACTCTCTGAAAACAATTTTCAATGAAATTCAATGAATTTTCATGTCATATTTCATAGTTTTCATTCACAAGAACCATTTTATAGTCAACTCAATAGAATCTATAGGCCTAATAATGTTCAGATGTGGATTTCTAGTTTCTATTGCCAATATTTTTATTAATTATTTGTAATAGTTTACCTAAAACATCCTTTAAATGGTGTAAATTGAGATATTTATATCTCCTAAGTAACGTATATTAAAGTCATTCAATTGTTACAGAAATTTCATACGCAGAATTGTTTATAAAATTGATTTATATTTTGTTTCACTAAAATATTTTCAAGGGCGATAATGGAAAGATAACTCTTGTTGATTGATGCATATTATTTTAAAGGCACAGAAAACAATTTGATATTCTGATTTAAAAAGCAACGCTTCAGTATGTTTTCGAATGACAATTAGATAGGTATGAGAGTAAATATTATTTCTATATATATACTTCATATTTTTAATATTATTGTGAGATAAAAAATAATTGATCTTTCAATTTACCATATCAAATTTTTTTCACATCATGATTTGACATATTATTCTTTTTTGAAAAAGTAGGCAACGATTCAAAAGTATATGGCATCATGCCAAAGAATAAATTAAAAATACTTCTTGGTATTTTGTTTTAATTTTTCATTACCATAAAATATTTTTAGTTATAACCTTAAATTGTATAAATATGGCAAATTTATAATAGCTGAAGTGACAATGGAATAGACAAAAGCATAAAATATTTATTAATTTTTATTACTAGAACTTAATTTGAAAAAAAAACTACACTTTCAAAGACTCTTCAATATTTATAATCAAAGAAATTATAATTGTTTATCCTACTGACTTGTATCCGAAATGTAACGATTAGATCTAAAGATTGATCTGATTTCTTTTCTCTTGTTTATGTGAAGAAATGGGCTTTTTGAAAGCTTTGTTTAACATGAATTGTCTTAACTTTGGTTTAACTTTAAGATTTAATATCAGAAAATTATCATATTAAATATATAAAACTTTCCCCCAACAAGTTTTTGTCCACTCAGTATTTTTTTTAATTTAAGCTTAAAATATATTTTCTACAAAAGTTGTCCTACAAAAATACTTTGTTGATGGATATATTGAAAGTAAGTTTTAATGAAGAAAAACTAAATTCATTGATAATTATAAAATAGTTTGTTGTACTTCTGACCGCAGTAAAATTCAAAATGACTGCAATAAGTTTAATTCAATTGGGTATGATTTAGAGTCTCGGTACAAAAACAAATTGCTTAAACTCGGATTTATTTATTGATGCTTGACAAAATTTGACTAAAATATTGCCGACTCAGCGTTAATCAATATCAATTAACCATTATACATGCATATAGAGGTATTACTTATTATTGGCACAAAACTATTTCGGGGAATGATTTTGTCTCCCGCGATAGCATTAAAATTCAAGTATGGGTAGCTAATAACTTGAATTTGTATACATGTACTACTATGAAGGAAATGGATTGATTGATTGATTGTATATTGTTTAACGTCCCTCTTGAGAATTTTTCACTCATATGGAGACGTCACCGATGCCGGTGAAGGGCTTCAAATTAAGACCTTTACTCGGCACTCAGGGCCATTGGGCAGTGAGGGTTCTTTATCGTGCCAACGCCTACCGTGACACGGGACCTACGTTTTTAAGGTCATATCCGAAAGACCCGTGACTTTCACTTCTAGTGCCGAGCGCTTGGCGAAGGAACAGTCACTACCTATGTTTACGTCTTAGGTATGACGCGGCGCCGCGATCGAGAATCGAACCCGGGCCTCCCGATCACGAAGCGAACGCTCTACCACTAGGCTACCGTGACCGGTTGAAGGAAATGGAGATAACGAACAGTATTCAATATCAAAGTCCATAAAACAAAACAAAATAGGA
Organism: Saccostrea glomerata; assembly: GCA_003671525.1. NCBI lineage: Eukaryota > Metazoa > Mollusca > Bivalvia > Ostreida > Ostreidae > Saccostrea > Saccostrea glomerata. Next base: position 754 of record PRKT01001779.1, on the reverse strand, counting down.
ACCGAGCAAACACGGACCTCCGAAACACCAGAGGTGGGATCAGGTGCCATGGAGGAGTGACCATCCCCTGCTGACCGGTCACACCCGCAATGTGCCCCTTGCCATGATTGGGAAATAACGGAAAAATCCGTCGTCAATTCAGTGTATAAATAATGGACTAAAATATAAGTTTGGAAAACATCAGTCAGCGTTTGACTCAATGATAAATTGCATTTGCTGACAAGCATTATTTATATTTTAGAAGATGAAGTATAAAAATCAGGAGCAGAAAAAATGGACATCCAAAAATATGAGGCGGGATCAAGTGCAATGGGGAGCAAGCATCCTTTGTCGACCGGCGCCCTTTGCTCCCTGTGGTTAGCTGAAACCAGTAAATACTGACAATGTAAAAATTATTTTTTCTTTAATCTGAATCACTGAAAATACAAGATACAGTACAAAACTATATAGCACCTACCTATCCTATTCATTGAAATACTCTGTAATGTGTTGTACAAACACGAAATAATTAAACAGTTCACGTAATATTTCCAAATTTTCAATAGATTTTATTTATGTAAACTAGTACTGCACGTTTCTACTGGATGCATTCAGACAAAATTTTATTAAATTCTATTGCAAAATGATATAATTCATCGGCTGGTCGAGATTAATTGTAATAAAGTTATTTTATTTTATCGCAATTGAAAAATCGGAGAATGGGGAAGGCATTTTAAAGATGCTTGATTTTTTTTTTATTAACAGGTTCAGAACT
>PRKT01001778.1:6149-51648 GCA_003671525.1 Saccostrea glomerata | reverse complement strand
TAGTACGTCTCCCTGTCGAACTCCTATTTCTGGTCTATATGGGGGAGTTAATTTCCCAGATAGCATGACTATGTTGGGCCAACATTTGTTAAAAGTTGTATGGTTGGCGTTGGGGGAACAACATTGGGCCATTGTTGGACCAATGTTACCAAGTCAACCTTCTCGACCATGATGGAATTCCTATGTTGGCCCAATGTTGGTACAACGTAAGCAACTTCCCTTCACTTTAGTTTCCAAGGAGTGAAGGATCCTGGTGTTGGCCCAACGTTGGACCAATGTTTATAATACACCCTTAAAGAAAGTGTATTTACAAGTTGGTAGTAGTATTTTGGCCCAACGTTGGCCCATTGTTAGTAATACACCATTAAAGAAAGTGTCTTATCAAGTTTTTAGTAGTATGTTGGCCCAACGTTGGACCAATGTTTGTAATACATCCTTCAAGAAAGTGCCTTATCAAGTTGGAAGTACATGTAGAATGTTTCCCCAACGTTGGCCCAATGTTTCTAATACACCCTTAAATGAAAATGTCTTATTAAGTTGGTAGTATTATGCTGGCCCAACGTTGGCCCATTGTTTGTAATACACTCTTAAAGAAAGTGCCTTATCAAGCTGGTAGTAGTATGTTGGCCCAACGTTGGCACAATGTCTGTAATACACACAAGTGTTATTTTGTTTCAAAGATGGGATATTTATACTGGGCCAACGTTGGCCCAATTATTATACTGCCAACTAATTGATGGTGTCAATTTTATAATTAGCTGCTGAGCTTTAAGTTGGGACAACGTTGGCACATTCTGAAATAATTAAGAGGACTTTCTATGTCCATGCTTATCATTGGATGACTGCTTTTGTTTAGATATGATATTTTCAACATTTTAATTTTGCACTTAAGTGATCACAGCACCAAAGAGTGTTTTATTCTATTTTTTGAATATTTATTTGTAATAACCCAGATAGCAGAACATCATTGGCCAAATCTTACATTATGGTTCTATTATCTATGTTGGGTTACCTTGATTGGGCCAACAATGGCCCATCATGGAATATTGATAGCTGGTTATGTATAACGGTGCGCTAATGTTGGGCTAACTGTTGGCATTAGGCCTTTATCATAAAACTATTATCATGAGAGAAAATATTTGTTTGGGGATTGGCATCGGCCCTACGTTGGCCCAATATTCCATGAATTTGACTAAGCATCATGGGTAGACAACAACCGGGCTACTTGTAATATCCGCGCCATTTTTAATCTGACACGAGCGAGCGTAATGAAACTGATACCTTGCATATCTGCATCCACTTTGTAAGTATTAATAATATGTTTGCCTCGGCATAGCTGAATTAACGTATAGTTTTTAAACGATATCATGTTCATATCTGTGTAAATCAGACATGGGGAAGTGCAGAGGCCAGGTGCTGTTGGGTCAACACTGCACCCCAGATAGCATGCTAACATTGGGCCAAAGTTGGGCTAATGTAATTGGTTACATCGGGCCAATGTTGGCGAATGACATTGACCTAATTTAAGTTTGCTCATCGGCCCAATGTTGACCCGATATGTTGGACCAACGTTGGCCCAATGTAGAGTGTTATTTCTAGAGATATTGGGCCAACATTGGCCCAATGAATGCGACATTGTTGGCGAAACGTCAACAAGAACATTAGGCCGATGTTGGCAAATGACGTTGGCCCAGTGTCATTTTGCTCCTTGGACCAATGTTGGCCCGATATATTGGACCAACATTGGGCCAATGTGTATAAACATTTAATTGTTACAAATATGTATATTAACAGATCTGATCGTCTCTACAATCAGAAATAAATCTACGACCAATCCTACTTGAAAATACAAGCCAGGTAAAATAAATTTAAAATTCTTATAATTTATCAAATCATATTAAATTATCAGTGATTAAATTTATTGTTTCTATACAAGAAAAGTAAATGAAAGTATAAAATAAAAAATATGTTTTGATACAGTTATCAAAGAATAGCTAAGGTATACCAAGGACAGGGATGGGGGAGGAAGAAACGGACAGAAAAGAAAAGAAGGGAGAGGAGGAGACTTGGGAGAGAGGAGACTTAGTAGAGGGACCATATGGAAAGTGACATGTACAGTGCCTAACTTTTTTCTGTAATATAGTGTGACATACCTGTAGTTCTACCCTTTTCCGTGTCTGTTTGCCGGTTACAAACACAATGCAGATGCCAGAAACATTTTTCTTGTGTAAGTAAACAAAATGACGGGATTTATTTTAGTATTATTTTAAAAACAGGAGGGCTTTGTTTATTTGTTAGACGTGCTTATTGATACCTGTAATTTACTGAACTTGTGCATAAATTTACATCAGAGAGGGAGTATACAGTCATGTAACCCTACATGTATCGCTTGAAGTGAGCATCAACGAGTTCTTTATTAATGTTTTCTTCATGCACTGAGCAATAAAATTCTAGTATGTCATAATTTAATTTTATATTTTGATTTCCTTCTCCTCAGTTATTTTAATAAATGTAGAGCTACTTACAATGCAATACTTGTTGATGGCAATTCTATGAGATATTGAGAATATGTATCAAACTATTAATCTAGCATATATAGCATATATAGATAGTATTAAAGGGCTTTTACCATTAAACTGTACTACAAAACTATTATAACCTTATTGTATATATTTGTTTGTCAATTTTGAGGACAAGTGGCCAACCAGTGAAGAGCAAATGAGTTGTCATGATGGAGAGCCAATAAGATACTAACCATCAATGGCCCAAACATGATGTTTTCCTAAAATTGAAAGAATAAGCGGCCCAACAATGGCTCAATGATATCCGTTCGTTGGTCCAACAATAAGCCAACAAGTTGGTCTGATTAAGGGCCGATGAGCAAATTACCGTTGGCCCAACATTAATTGCTTACAATAGCCCAACTGTACAAAAATGACGTTTGCCCAACATTGAAAAAAAATACATTGGCCCAACAGTGGCCTAATATTGACTGTTACATTGGCCCAACAATAAGCCAACACGTTGGTTTGATTAAGGGCCGATGAGCAAATTACCGTTGGCCCAACATTAATTGCTTATAATGGTCCAATTGTACAAAATTGACTTTTGCCCAATATTGAAATAATACATTGGCCCAACATTGGCCCAATATTAACTGTTACATTGGCCCAACAATAAGCCAACAAGTTGGTTTGATTAAGGGCCGATGAGCAAATTACCGATGGCCCAATGTTGAATGCAAACGGTGGCCCAACATACGGAGCATTGTTGGCCCAACAAAGGTCCAATAACATTCTGCTATCTGGGTTGTTACCTATTTTTATATGATTATGGCTATGTCTGTACATGTTGCACAAAATGTTAAAAAACAGCCCGTTTATATTTAATTGTAATAGTTTTAATTTTATGCCTTCATGAATAACTGTGTCGAAAGCTTTGCGAAAATCTACAAAACAAGCATATAGCCTTTTATTGCCAGTGTTGATATATTTGTCAATTAGACATTTTACTACGAATAAGTGGTCTGATGTTCTGGATTCCTTTGAGAAACCTATTTGAGTTTCATGTATTATTTTATGTTCTATTAAATATGTATTAAGCCTGTTATTTAAAATGATATTAAAAAGTTTTGCTATGCTATTGTTTATTGTTATTCCTCTATAGTTTTGGGGTAATTTAGGATTATCTGATTTAAAGATTGGTGTTGTATAACCCTCTAGCCATTTCTCTGGATATATTCCAGATGTTAATACAAGATTAAATAATTTCAGAATACAGGAGTTTATGTAAATTTGGGATGCTTTTATCATTTCATTTGAGATGTTGTCTAGGCCAGGGCTTTTCCCAGACTTTAAGGAGTTGATGGCTTTTTGGATTTCAGGTACAGATATTCTGAAATCCAGTTTATTAAAAGAGGTAGCCACCTTATTATTTAATAATTCATTAATTTTAGTTTCAATTGTGTTGATTCTTTCTTTGTACTTTTCTGGTAGTTTGGATAAAGTAGTAAAGTAGTTAAACCATGTATTTTCATCAACTGACTTTTCTAAATTTTCTTTTGTGTTTTCAGTTTCTCTCAGGTATTTAACCAGTTTCCAATATTCTTTAGGATTGGTTTCATTAAGTTGATCTAATTTATCTAGAATACTTTGTCTAAATTCACGTTTTTTATGTTTTCGTTGTTTAGCATATTCCTTATTTAGTTTAAAGAACGAACCTCGTACGTGGGGGTTATTAGGAAATATGGATAATAGTTTCGCTTTTTCAAATAGGCGTTTACGCATTTTTTTAAGGTCAGAATCAAACCATTTTTTATTGTTTGTATTTTTACGTTGTGATTTTCTTTGTAGAGAAAGTTTTGCAGCTTTATTAAATATATTATGGATGTCATTTGTGGCTTCATTTATACTCTGCTCATTATATTCAATGGTTTTATCTAAAAAAAGTTTAATATCATTTTGGACTGTTGGAAGTAAGAAAGCATTTTGGAAGTTGCTTACAGCTAGGATGTCCCATTTATATCGTTTTGGCATCTCCTGCATGTTTTGAGTTGTATATTCTCTTTCAAAAGATGATAAAAGTTTTAGTGATATTTTACAATGGCAGTCAGATAAAGGTGAAAAATCAGAAATATGAACATACAAAATGTCATCTAGTAATTGATCAGACACAATAAAATAATCAACTACACTCGAACCAGCATAATTATGACAAGTAAATTTTCCCTGTGTATCACCAAATGTTCTACCATTTGTTATTCTTAGCTTATTTGCAATACATAATTCTAATAAATCTTTACCTCTACTATCCACGATATTATCTCTACTACATCTTTCCCCAACCGCTGTATCTATGGTATAAGTATCATTTTCCACTGGAATGTGTGAGGTTGAGTCTCCTGTTATATAGTCTAATTCTCTACCTGTTCTTGCATTAAAATCACCTGTGAGTATTATATCTCCATAATTTCCATATTTGTTAACAATATCTCGTTCTATACATTCTAGAATTTCATCATTATGGTTTTTATTATAACTTGACATTTTAGGGGATATGTATGCTAGACATAAGTATATGTCTTTTTTTAAGTGAAAAAAATCCTTTTTTAGTGTGAGCCATTGATATTCTGTATTTGTATTTGGTAAAATCAAAATGCCTTTCCTTATATTTTTCTTTACTAGAATTCCTAATCCACCAAAATATCTATTATTTGATGACTTTTCTCTACATATAGGGTAATATAGAAAGTCTTTAATTTCAATATGAGTATTATAACCAATATGGGTTTCCGTGAGTAAGACCAGGTCATGATTTTTTACTTGATCGACAAACAGCTTATCTGTTGATTTGTGAATATTGTCTGATATCATACCTCCCACATTCCAAGTGCAAATATTCAAGCATGTATCAATTTTACTAATAACCATTTGTGCATGTGGTTTTCAATTTATCAAAATGAAAGAAGAATAAAAAATAGGAATGAACCAATTTAAAAAAATCTAAAAAAGAAAAAATAGCAAGAATAATCAATTTATAGATAATTCTTTTACCACTTTAATGTTTGTGTGTTGAATTAACGTAATTAATGTACTTTGTACTAACGCCAATACGCACTCATCAGTCTGTTTTTTTGGTATGCATCTCTCCTTTGGTCGTATGGTGGTCGATCATCATATTCAAAATAACCTCTGTTGTCTTGATAGTGGCCACTAGATCTTCCTCCGAACCTTTTTTTTGGGTAGTTCTTGTTCTTATATCTAGCACCTTGTTCCTGGCTCCTGCGTGATATGCTGCAGATGTTATCAATCATTTTCTTCATATTTGAAGCTAGAACAGCTGTTCCCTCTGTAGTGAGATGGACTCCGTCTCTTTCGATAAGTCTTTCTATAGGTTTACCTTGCTCGGCTAGGTTGCTGTTATCACAGAGAAAAATGTTCTGTGATTTTATGAACTTCTGTTTAATCATTGCATTTATCAATTCGCCTTTGTCATTCCAATCATCTCTGTCCATCCGTGGTGTGGCTAAAGAGAGGACAATTTTGGTTTCTGGGAATTTCTCTGATGTTTTATCAATTAGCGATCTCATCTTTTTGACTTGTGTGTACCAGCTCGTAACTGTAAAATCTTTGGGAACTCCTTTCAATACTCTGGTGCTATCTTATGGAATAATTTACCTGTACATATAAAAATGTCTCATACACTGAATGCTTTCAAACATCAAGTCAGAATATTTGTAAAACAATGTCGAAATAACTTATGATTATTTATTTGATTGTGTATATTTGTATATGTATGTATATTGATTTATGTCTACAGAAGGCCCCGGGGAAGAATAGTGCGTGCACTAATCGGGCTACCTTCTTTAAATAAAGTATTATTATTATATTATTATTATTACACATCCTTCTTCATCAAGTTGGGATTTGATATCATTTGTTAACGAATGGAAAACTATCACAGCCGGCTTCACATCAGGGCCATAATTTTCAATTTGTTCAATGGCATTTTCAATTTTGTAAGCTGTTTCCTTTTGTGTCGTGTAGTTCTGCCACCTACTCGGGTCAATGTGTTTTATATTTGATGTTTCAATGAGAAGACCAGGCAGTAAGCATGACTGCATGTTGTTAAGCCAAAATATATGGAATAAAAATTAATTACATCTACTTAGGGGACACAAAAAGTTTAGGTGTAAAACAACTTTTAAATTAAATATATTTGAATTAACGTCTGAATTCCTTTTCAGCATGACAGCGAACGTTAAGTTAAACATAATTAATAATTAAAATTCAAAGTTTGTCCAACTGCATGTCATTGAAAATTGAATGTCAATTTAATTTATATTTTAGGAATGACTCCAATTCTTGGCCAAATTATTCGATTATAACGTGGTTTGGGTCAGTTTACGCTTTATAATCCGCGAAGCCCAATACGGATTTCCATTTCAGACCCTGTATGAATCCGTATTAGGTCACTAACTGACTGTGTAACTAATAATATTACGTTCTCGGGGACATATCACAAAATATTGACCAAGTAAGATAAGAGATTTAAATTTTTTATGCAAAAAAAAAATTGCAAACAAAAATTTTACATATCGAAATTTTATGACGCAAAGTCGGCCATTTTGCGAACTCATTTATGGCGCGCGACTGTATTTTTGGCTGAAAATGAAATTATAGAAACATGACACAGACATTCTATCACTGTTCTTTAATTTTGAGCCACTTCCCTTGACATCGAATTATTATTCATAATGATCAAGATTTCTATCATGTAATTTACGTTATTGGAAACAAATTGTCATAAATATATTGCATGTATTTATTATTACCTTTATTTGTAAAAACTTAACGGCGCCTTGCTCTAATCCGGTTACTTATAGCTTTGACTACTTTCAGTATGAAACATTTTTCCCCTTCCCAGCATAGCTATGGTAAATGACGGCCTGTTGACTGTCTGCCCCTGTAGTTTACACAATTTACAACAAAGCCATCAGTACATTTTTTTCTTGCTGTACATTTGATTCTATCCGTTAAATCAAAATACTGAAAGCACTCATAGGTACGGAAGCGTGCCACTTGGACACTTGGACATTTTATACATTAATCTGTAAATTTTACACTTTAATCTGGAAATTTTATACATTACTCTGTAAAATTTAAAGATTTAAGTGTAAAATTTACAGATTAATGTGTAAAATTACACTTTAAAGTGTAAAATTTACAGATTAATGTGTAAAATTTACAGATTAAAGTGTAAAATTTACACTTTAAAGTGTAAATTTTACAGATTAAAGTGTAAAAACTAAAAAAAAAGTGAAGTGTGCAAGTGGCACTAATACGCTTCCGTACATAGGAGTTGAACATGGTGTTAAATAAAATCTTTGATCGGGAGGTTAAGTGATTGAACAATATTATCATTTCAAATACAGACAACTGTTTCAGATTTTTTGAGTTGCAACAATTTTGAGAAAGACATTCAGAGATATAAAATAACAAAAAAAGGCATGGGCCATAATGTTTGCCTGCCTACATTAGTCTTTTTTTTATACCCCCTGCTTGAAAAGCGAGAGGGTATTTATTAACTGGGATTTCTGTCCATCTGTTTGTTACGCTTTAGGTATACCCATCTCTTATCCGCAACTCCTCTTACACCACTGAACGAAATTTTCATAGAATCTTTATTACATATTGCTGTTGTACACCTTCTATTACTTTAATTTTCATCCTACACATATTTTGGGTTTCCCATTGCAAAACATTTACACATCCATTATATCCATATTAGAGGCGGTTGATCATTTATATAATTCACTGCTCACAGTCTTCAAATTTGATGTATTTGAATACCCGGTAGTATTTAAAAAGATGGAAGGATGGAGGGACAAAAGATGGTCATGACATGATGACAAACACCATTTTTAAGGCGAGGCATAAGAATCACTCTTTCGGCAAACTTTCTCCACTCTCGCTGTCTGATTCGTCGATGATTGGGGGAATATCGGCTGCATCCAAGACATTTCTACTCCAATCCCGCACTCCAAATGATTTTTCTCTGTATCTTGCACCACTTAGATACCATATTACTGATGCAATATGCGAGCACATCCCAACTACCCTCCCGCTTGCTCTACATGTGCAGTACCAAGATTCCACTGTACTTTCACTGTAACGTATCCAGAGTTGGTACTTCTTAGAAGACGTGTGCCTACTTTGGATCTTGGCTCTTAGCAAGGTATTGTCCTCTTCATGGAAATAAATGTCACCATCTATGTGCTCTTGCATGTAACTGGAGGATAATTTTAATTGGTAAGTACCACAAGTCAGATTTCCGAGTTCTTCATCATCAAGTATAGGAAATGAACCCAAATTCACTTCAGAAGTCGCTTTCCATACAGCAGTTTTTCTTTGCAATCCTTTCTCCTCAATAAAAGCTTTCAAGTGATTTACCTGATTTAAAATCAATTTTAATAACACTTAACACATTTTTGAAACAGAGTAAATAAATATTAAACATTAGATGTACATGTATATTTTGCAGGTTTTGAAATTTACTGCGACAAAAATAAACACTAATATATCTTTGAAATAAAAGAATCCTTACTTGCTTGGATAGGTAAAGCATTTTAGCAGCTTCTGCATCATCATCCTCTATGCTGCTTGCGGAACTCAGTGGAGGTGAAAATCTGTTGGATACTGCACATACAATACGGATGTAGTCTCCGATAAATGGAATTTGATGGGTTGGTAGTGTACGGTCCAGATATCTCCATCTCTTGATACGGGCATTAGATGACTCTACCACCCATTAATTCTATTTTAATTAAGAAGGCATTTTCAGTAGTTTTGAGTTTTTGGACAGCATCACTTGTGGACATTCCACTATCATTATCTAAATGCACAGGACAGCACCTGTTCCCTGGGGGAATAAGAATATTCTTATCAACAAAAACATTTGTGCGGCTTTCAGTTGGACCCACCACTAATTTTGGACCAGGTTTTTTGCAGACACAACAATAAGCATGGGATTTTGCTGTCGAAGCCAAAGCCAGAGAAACAGATGGTGGGCTAGACATAGTCTTTTTCTTACTGTTACAGTCATCAGAAGTTGGTGTTGATGCACAGCAAACAGGGGTGTACACATTTGTTTTCCCAGTTTCCGTTCTGTAAACATGACGACATTTGTTGCATATTACAGAGTTTTCAGAAGCCTCAAGTAGGAACTTGCGTCGAAGATACTTCTTTATATCTTTATTGACTGTTCTTCTGTAAGTTGGTTTTGTTCTTTTTGAGCATAAAATGCATTCAATTAAAGTAGTCTACCTTCTGTCCAGGCATTATATCATAAGACCCTGCAATATAAGAGGAAAAGGGAACATAAAATTATGTACATATAATGATAACTACATGTATAGTAAATAGTTAAAATCAGTAATATGATAACTGCATGCACAGTAAAAGTAGTACATGTATTTTGTTTTAAAATAAGTTAAAAGACATGTCACAGGGCACTTTATTTACATGATTTATGGACTAATTGTTTTGACATAAATTTTTTAACTTACATTTGATCCAAAAAAATTAACTGCATTATCATGATTATGGATATCACATACAGACAGTAATAAGCAATTTCAGTTGGGGTGGGGCACAAAAAAAATACAACAAAAAAAAAATCAAAAATTCCCTGACCAGAAAAAAACATCAGACAGTTTTGAGTGCCACATCATTTCTATACTATTTTATATATTGGCAAAAAACTATTAAGGTGTTCCCGGCCTGCATATTGATTCTATATTTTAGGCTACTATTGTACATGTATACAATCCTCTCTGCCTGTACATGATCTACAATAAAATTACTTCTAGTTTTCTGTTCCCTTATTTATTTAGATTTGTAATACTAGTGACAAGACTCGCTCACTGTGGCAATGAAATACTCGCATTATCCCACAGCTAATATTTTCAAAGCCGTCCGAATTACCTCAAAAGTAAACAACCCAGATAGCAAGACATAGTTGGGCCAACGTTGGCCCAATTTTTTTTCCAACGTTGGCCCACGGTTGGTAACCTTACGTTGGCCCACGGTAATTTTGCTCATCGGCCCAACGTTGGTCCAACATGTTGGCAGATTGTTGGGCCAACGTAGGTAAAATTGTATGACAACTAACAGCCAACCTTAAAAACTGGTTGGTTAGGTTGGCCCAACGTTGGGCCTTTGTTGAAATGTCAGATGGCATATTGTTGGGCCAACGTAGCTATAAGTGTATGCCAACTAATAGCCAACCTTTACAACTGTTAGGTTAGGTTGGCCCAATGTTGGCCCTATGTTGAACTGTCAGATGGCATATTGTTGGGCCAACGTAGTTTTTAGTGTTTGCCAACTAACAGCCAACCTTAACAACTGGTTAGTTAGGTTGGCCCAATGTTGACCCTTTTTTACAATGTCAGATGGCAAATTATTGGGCCAACGTAGTTATTACATAGAAACATTTGCAATTGGTTAAGTGATTCTTTACATAAACCTATTTTACGACTGTTTAAAATAATTAATACACAATTCAATCTGCATTCATAATGCATACATGGACATGTTCAATGAAAACATTACTAATGATTCACTGTGATAATATTTTATATAAATCAATTCAATCATTATTTACAAAATAAATTTTAGAATAGACAATAGAGGTATATTATGAAAATTTATCAATTCAAAGTTCTTAATCAGGGCTCATTTCCTTTATTACTGTCCGTTTGTTGTATTCCCGCTCTTTTTCCGTCCCTTCGTCGCCTCCCGTTTTCTTCATCTTGATCTTTGTCATACGGACTTTATACAATTCTTTACGCATGGTCTTCGATTTCATTGTTATTTACCGCCACCACATTTGTTTTCCTAGCAGTCTCTGACTGAATTTCTTTGTAACAATCGTGTCTGTAATAGACAGTTAAGAATTAGATAGATAGAAACAACTTCAAAGATGTTATTTAACCTTTACTTACAGTGCTTGTGTGCAAAAACATGAAAAGAATGAATTCCGAATCAATTTTAACAGTTAACCTGAATAAATAAGAATAATTATACTTACATCGCTTCTAAATGCTTCTATATAGCAAGTGTATAATCCACAAATTTAAATTTCACTTCTTCTTGCTTGCCCTCCATTATCACCACCTGTGAGCAATTGAATCTGACAGCTAACTCCACAGTTTGGTCACGTGTTAGCGAACGCCTAACTTTTGTTTCAATTTAATTATAAAGCTGTGTCATTTTGATTTATGTATATGTGGGCTTCATTCACATCCTATTCCTGAGAACTTATTCAGACTTGACTAAATTCTCAAAAATTCATAATTTCAAAGGTTTTATTTCTAATAAATAATCATGCGTGTGCACAATTCAAAAACTAAAATAAAACACTCTTTGATGCTGCGATCACTTAAGTTAAAATTTAAAATGTTGAATATATCAGATCTAAACAAAAACAGTCATCCAATTAAAAGCATGGACATAGAATGTCAGCTCAGCAGCTAAAATTGACACCATCTTTTGTTGGCAGTATAATATTGGGCCAGCGTTGACCCAATATAAACATCCCATCTTTGAAACACCTAAACAAAAGAACACTCATGCTAACATCGGGCCAACATACTACTACCAAATTGATAAGACACTTTCTTTAAGGGTGTATTACAAACATTGGGCCAACGTTGGGCCAACATATTACTACCAATTTAAAAAAAAAACACTTTCTTTAAGGGTGTATTACAAACATTGGGCCAACGTTAGGCCAACATACTACTACCAACTTTAAAAGACACTTTCTTTAAGGGTGTATTACAAACATCGGGCCAACGTTGGGCCAACATACTACTACCAACTTTAAAAGACACTTTCTTTCAGGGTGTATTACAAACATCGGGCCAACGTTGAGCCAACATACTACTACCAACTTTAAAAGACACTTTCTTTACGGGTGTATTACAAGCATTGGGCCAATGTTGGGCCAACATCAATACCCCTCCTTTCTTGGGAAGTAAAGTGAATGGAAGTTGCTAACGTTGGACCAACGTTGGGCCAACATAGGAATTCTGTCATTGTCGAGAAGGTTGGCATGGTGACATTGGTCCAACGTTGGCCCAACGTTGTTTCCCCAACGCCAACCATACAACCTTTTGCCAATGTTGGCCCAACATAGTCTTGCTATCTGGGAAACGATCTATCAGTAAACTGCTGAAACTTTCCACTGTATAATAATCTTGATTAGGCTAGCAGTCAGCAAAATAAAGGTGGTGACCTTAACTAACCTCCTTTTTTGTAATTGGTTCTGAATTACATTATTTTCTACAAGGAATCGCCTGAAGACGACAACCTAGTTACAGTGGATCAGTATTCACATTATTACGTGGAAAATACAACTTACCTTATAAATCTGGGCTTTCTTTTAGTTTCGGTAAAGGCAATGTCCATCAAGCTGATATCAGGCATGTTCTATTAATTGCAGGTTGATCTATTGAATGATTGCTTTCCTCGACCTGCAAGCTGCATCTTCTAGAATTGCGGTCTATTTTTAGAACTCGGATTTTCCCAAATCTTAAAACGTTTCTTTAAATTGCTTCTCGAAGACAATATTCAGCTGCAGACACAACATATTCCTTTTTATTAATATTTTTAATGTTTTCTTCATTGTGTTATAGATATTTATTCCGCTTTCACTCCAAATTAAACCGATTATTGTTGAATTCGGAATACAGCGGTTTTCTAAAATTAAAAATTAAAGTATGGCGCCACATCTCGCCCAAAATTAAAATTAGTCACAATGTTTCGATACTTTCTTTTATTTATTTTTATGCAGAGAGTATTTTGGGCGAAGCGTGGCGCCCATGTAAATTTTGACAACGAAGTACAAAATTTCCTTAAAATCAGGTAAATTTGAGGTACCATGCCAGGTTTTAACATTTATAATACGCACGCGAGGCTTCCCCGGCAAAAATCAAGTGCAGATTTGACGAATACACATGGAGAGTGGTTAATTTAGGGGATTACTAATTTTCTGCAGGAAAGTTTATTTTTTCAAAAATCACAGGGCCGCATTTGATACTTGGTGAACTAAGTTCTTTGTAATATATTTATCCTTGGCATCTTTACCCATGTGTTATGAAAATTTCAGTTTCGCGGGAATAATATCAATGTTGATAAAATGTGGATTTTAACATACATGTAGCATCCTTTTAAGAGCTAACAGGTTTTGTTATATAAAACTTCTTTGTGAATATAAATTTATTTCAATTACACGAACATTATACATGGAGTACGTCAGAACTTAATCTTTTTTAATATTGTGAAGAGAAAAGCAATACCAAGTTAAAAACAAATATTTAATGACCAAACATAAAAACAGTGGTATATGTGAGAGTTTGTGTGCGTACAAATTATTTGTTATGTAAATGAGGTTTTCCTTTTATTAAAAAAATATATACTTCATTTTGCTGTTTTTAATTGCGACTTTACGAAAACATCGATTTCCGTATTTTGGTTTTAACATTTATATCAGAGTACTAGATTTACTGCTTTTGGCAGGTGATACTGCTGATTTAGTAATAAATACGCATGTTTTTTTTAAGTCTTTATGCATTAATGAATTCATATAAACCAAGAAAATGTTCTTGAAAGTTTGAATAAATTCTGTGCACCGGTGAAAAAGAAGCTGCTAAGAATCCGGTACCGTCGGGCGTCGGGAAGACTAGATTTACCGCCTCCCGTCAGTATGTAGAGTTGTCGTTCGTATCTCTTTCAGTGTATGACGCTACACTAAAAATGAGTTCCATTACGAAACATTTTTGAGGTTCTTTTTAATTTAGTTTTACTTTGAACGAAATTTAATATTCAAAATAAGATTACTTTATCATTACACTTACTTACATTATGAAAATTAGATCAATTCAGGAGAAAATGACATGAACTTTGTGGCGGATGTTTATGCATGTTTTCTGTTGAATATCATCGGAGTAAATCGGTCGACACAGTAGCCTGGCTTTCGGCTCTATATAATCAACACAAATTACTGCGCATGTTAAATGCGTGATGACCATGGGAGATTGAACATAGTTCGACTCCCAAAAACATGTGCTGTTGTTTACTCTATATATATCATATACGGTTTTATTTATTTCCACCCCTAGAAAATTCCAAACGGGAGATCACTCACAATGACTGTTTATATAAGTGAAGAATTATATGAATTAAACATTTTTTCTCCAGAAACCCTGCTTTGCCAATGATCTTAAGGAAGTGCCATTCTTGAATGCAGGTTTTTTGTAGTTGAGATAATTGTTGTCCTTTCGTTTAGTTTCAGAATATAATTTACATATCTTTGCATTCAATGTTTGCCAAGAGAGTTTTCTCATTGTTACTGTTAACCTAAAGAAGAAAACATACATGTACAATAGAGCATGTTTAAAACACTTTAATTGTGGACCGGAAATTCAAGTGTTTCTTCACTGCGTTGGGTTAGAGAAATTTGACATTATCATCTGAAAAACAGGCATTTAAAAATGGCAAAGAATATTTCATTCGCTCAGATCTCTATATTAGTGAACCTAATTCATGGAAGAAATTAATCTGCAATTGCTGTGTAGGGCAGTCTTGCACGTTTTAATTGAATATCTGGGAGGGGGTGTTTTAACAGTCATATGGTACTTTTTACAGTTAAAAGATAATCATTTAACTCCTTTACCACATTTCTGATTTTTTGAAAAGTGTATTAAGCCATACTGGATTCATTTTTGAAAATGATTAGATAAAAAATTCAAATATTTGTAGATAACTCCTTGTTGCGTTTCTTTTGCGTTTCAGTATAAATAGGTATATATATAGGTAGATAATGGCTAACTTAGTCGAACAGTATCGTGCTGAAATCGATCTTATTTATCTGGCAGATGTACATTAAACATGTTTACACTAAGATCGGTGTACATCAAATTTTCTTTACAATTTTTTACATGTGTTCTATTGATATACATGTATGTGATGACATTGAGGTCAATCCGGGTCTTATTATTGAAGATGTCCTTAACATTCTACACATTTTAGGTCTGAATATCACACTAAAAGTCCACAGAAACAGTACAAAACCGGAGAAGTGTAAAAATTGACCTCTTAAAAATTAAAGGTTGGATCAGGGACCAAGAAGGAGTGGACATCCTTTGTTGATCGATCAGACCCGCGGTGTGCTCTTTGTCATTATCAGAACTTAAAGATATCCGTGAATGAACTAGATTTATATTATTTAAGAAAAACGTCAGTCAATATTCGACCTTTTTAATTGTTGACAAAATCATTTTATTGACCATAGAATTTGCGAAGTGTTTACTTTAAATGAGACTGGGTTTTTTTCATGGACTTCCACTTTCAAAAAAAAAATCTAATTATTGGACTTTTGATATTTTAAGCTTGAATACCTTTCATATATTTCATTGTATAAAGTGTTAAAAAGTTGTATATTTTCTTGTTCGAGTGGCATGAGTGAGATAATTTGAATACACGCCAAAATTATCACACAAGCCAGTTGATTGATCATCTTCACGAAACCAAAAAATCTGAGTTATTCTTTATATTTACATGCTCTTGATTCCGCAAAATTCACGTGCTACAAGCCTCGCTTCAATCTCTATTTGTCCTGCCCCGCGCGTGATTTTATTTAACCTCGCCTTACTATTTAGTGCAGACCGTAGAGCGCTCGCTATGTGATCGGAATACCATGAGTCCGAATCTCGGCCGCGTATGACATAGGCCAATGAAGAAAATATTGTTTAACTGTTTCTTTGCCAAGCACTCGGCACATTAACGTGAAAATTGCGGATCCTTCGGATGAGACCTTTCAAACCGAGGCCCTGTGTCACAGTAGCGCTGGCATGACAAATATCCCTCACAGCTGCTCATTGGCCTTGAGTGTCGATTTAATGTCTAAATTTGAAGCCCTTCATCGGTATTTGATCACGTTTCAATATAGGAGAAAAAGTCTTAAACAGGACGAAAAACAACACACATGTACCTGTACAATAAAGGAATAGCTGTCTTATTTCTCGTTTCATTATGTGATCATTCGCCCTCCTCGGCGTCTATGCAAATTATTACGCAATCCAATCGATTGATCATCGTCATGAAATCTAAAAATCTGACAGTTATTCCTTATATTCACATGGTATTGATTCCGCCAAGCCCCGCTTCTTGTCTCTTTTCGTCCCGCCATGCACGTGATTTTTTTTAAATCGCGCCTATTGATGATCCAGTACATTGATGGAGAAATTATGTACATTTAGCTAGTAGTAATTTCATCTCGAAAAAAGACAAAGGAAATGTAAATATTAATTCATCAATCAATCCACAAATAACTTACACCACGTTAATAATACATTGATGTATACTATTCGCAAAGTTGTTTTCTGAATCCAATTGTATCATATACATCAGTCTTCTTCATTAAATAAAAGGTTAATTTCACCCATTTCCAATTCTTCTTTCTTTTTGGTTTGATCTGCCTGAAATAAATAATAAAAGGTTTTGTAAACGAACACACACAAACACAATACAAACTGATCAGGTACATAATTTAGGAGTTAGAACATTTCTTGTACTTATGTTACATGTACGTAATATGTTCATATAATTATATGTTTGAAAGCATTTCCTATGCAATATAGTGATTAACTTAAAATTTCTAAATTGAGATTAATTTGTTATTTAAGGAATCACTGCCTAGTTAGTATAGTATGCCAGGGCATCAACAATAGTGTGAAACATTGGATAAATTGCATAAATTATCCCATGTTTCCCACTATTGTTGATGTCCCTGGCATACTATACTAACTAGACAGTAATTCCTTATATTTCCATTTCATTGTGAAATAAAATTGTAGATTTAGACTTTAAAAATGCAGACTTAGATTTAAATTACACGAGGATTCCCATCCCAATTTTAATAGACGTCAAACACAACGGCAGCCGCACGAAATTTTCATGCATATTTGGCCTCCATAGCGTCAGACTCAGAGACAGATGCGCACGAGATTTGCATGCATACTAGGCCTCCTTAGCTCCTGACCTATCGACCTGCCTAATTTACATTCCGGCAGAATAATCAGGAAATCAACTCCGCTTACTTTCAAAGGGTTATCATAGAGAAAAAAAAATTAGAAATGGAAATATAATTAAATATCATATTTATTATTCATTATCAGTGGTTTTATTCACTATTTGATGTCTTTGAAATGGGACATTTTGAACATTTACAAAACGTGTTTGTGAACACTGCCTGATCCTTCCTATAGCGACTTTAACAATTGAATACTCTAAAGTCAAAGCAAAAATGATAGGTCTTGTAACAGGGAATTTAAAAAGCCTTGGTTAAAGCTTTACAAACTTAGATCAAAGCCGACTGAAAAGGAAACGTTGGTGTCCATAGAAATGTTCTTGGACAAGTGAAAAATCAACAGCTTAAAAACTTACGACTTTCATACACAACCATTCCTCACGATAAATTATAGTTCAGGCTTTTTAAATCATTGACAGTTACTTTTTCAATAAAAATGGAACTAGGAAATTTACTGACCTGGTCATTGGTCATTTGCAAAATTATTTTGTTAAAACATTCTGATTGCACATACAAGTACTCTGAAGTTGACATAAAAAATGCTTGAGTTTCTGATTGACAATATCTATGTGATTTTTGAAGACCAGGTCTACCAACAAGCTATTGGAATCCCCATGGGTACCAATTGCGCTTAGTTATTAGCAGACCTATATTAGCATTCATATGAAGCAGAATTTGTGCAAAATCTTATACGTGAAATGAAGAAAAACACTTGATATGGCCTTCAACTCGACATTTAGATACTAGTATATCGACGACGTAGTGTCAATTAACAATGGTAATTTCCATTCCTATTTTTATACAATATATCCTGGTGAGTTTGAGATAAAAGATACCACAGCGTCTGACACACTTGTTTCATACTTGGATATTTTACTTGAAAAAGACAATAATAGTACTTTAGCAACCGTGCTCTATGATAAAGGTGATGACTTTTCTATCTCCACCTTCTCTTATGAAGCAATATAGCTTTATCGCCTACATACGGAGTTTATACATCTCAGTTGATTCGAAACGCAAAGACATGCTCTACGTATAAACAGTTTCTAAAACGAGATAAATTATTGACAAACAAGTTGATGAAACAAGAATAACACGACTTCATCATTTCGTAAATTCTAAGGTCGATACAATGACCTTGTCAGCAAATACATTTATCATTGAGTCAACTGACTGAATTTTTTTATATAAGTTGTTAGTCCATTATTTATACTCTGGAATTAATGACGGATTTTTCCGTTATTTTCTGATCATGACAAGGAGCACACCAGTCGACAGGGTATACTCACTCCTCCATGGCACATGATCCCACCTTTGTTGTTTTGGAGGTCTACGTTTGCTCTGCTACTGTTTTGTATTGTTTTACAGACTTTAATCTTGAATACTGTTCGTTATCTCTATATGTTTCATGAAGGCTTTAGCAAAAATAAATTTTCATTCATTGCGAAATGAAAAGTTATAGGCAATTTGTTAAACGGCCATGAAGACAAAGTTCTGAAGAAAAAAAATTGGTACCAAAGAAAAGAATTGTTACACGGAATACGCAATTGATATAAATATTGTGCAAAATATCAATATACTATATTATCTTGATGTATCTAAAGATTTACCTTTAATACTTTCCGACGAAACAATATAATTCTGACTCCAAAGGCGATATCAGCAAATATTAGGATGATAAAAAGTGCGATCGAAACGTAAACAGGGTAAAGAGATTTGCAGGTATTTTTGTCATCTGAGTGCAGTGTGTATGTGTGTAATAGACATTTTTTCCTACACCAGGAACCGTCGATAAATCCTTTGCATTCATCTTGACGCATGCAAGTCATATTTTCTGCTGCCAAATGGTAACTTCCACAAGATGCCAAACAGTTCTTCGATAAAAAGCCAATTTGTAAGAAAGGGTTCTCTGATGGACAGTCTGTTTTACACTGTTGTCCGTGCGGGTATGTATTCTTAGGGCACTTAGTTATACATTCAAAGTTGCTGTTATAATATTTTGGGCAATTTTCAACACATTTGTCTCCATTTGTAAACCTAAAAATGTCTGGACATTTTTCTACACATTTATTTTTGTAAGTTTTCATATTATAAAGACAAGAGTCAAAGCAAGTCTTTCCTCTAGTCATATTTGGACAAGAACTGACACACAGTCCTTTATTGTTGAATTGGGCACGTTTTGGACAATCGTCGAAGCACTGTCTCTCGAATTCCACTTTACTTGGGGGACATTTGTTATAACAGTTTTTTCCTATCATGTAAGTATAATTTTTGCAGCTTTCTACACAGTGTCTGTCGTAAATGTAGTGACGTTCAGCGGGACACATTACAACACAAGTATTATTGTCACGGAATAAATTAGATGGACAATCATCCACACAGCTTAATCCTAATTTGTAGTGGGTGCATTTTTCAACACAGGTTCCTCTGTACGTAAACGGAACTTCTTTTGGACAATACAAGACACAGTTACCTCTGAACTCAATGTAATTTTCTGGACATAAATCGTAACAGTTATCGTGAAGTTTTACTTTTCCATCTTCACAATTTTCTAAACATTGAGAGAAATGCTGGTGGTACTTCTCAAATTTCCAAATGTATGGTGCTTGTGATGGACACTTATCTAAACATGTACCATTATATATATAAGTGTGTGTACCATGCCGACAATACCATACACATTGATTTCCTAGGAAAAAATATTCTTCTGGGCATTCAGTTCCACAGTAATATCCTTTTCTTTGATCCAAAAGTGGGAGTGGCATTTCGCTCGGACATGTCATTACACATGATTTGTTGTACAATTTTGTATTATAGGGACACTGTTGATAACAATGGAAGTTGTATCCAATTTCAGGACAGACTTCAACACATTTTTGTCCATCATCGAATTTACCAATGTCCTGGCAGGACATGCATTTACCTTTAATTATAAACCGCTTGCTCTGTGGGCATCTCAAAACACATCGGTTATTCAAAATGTATTTAAAACCGGGACAAGTCTGAACGCATATAAATATATTAGTGTTTCCATAATTTTGATTGTCTATCATTCTGACCTTGTCGGGACATGTCTTAAAACAAGTTTTATTGTACATGTATTGTGCACTGGGAGGACAATAATCGTAGCATTCATTGTCGAAATGAAAATGTCTACATTCATGGACGCATTCTTGATCTCTCCCTTGTGAAAACATCCCGATTTCCGTACAGTTGACGCATTCACCTTTGTATCCTGATTTATGAGACATTGGACAATTTTCTACACAATTCATGCCAAACTGTAGGTTATGGCATGTCTTTGAGCAAAGAACTTGACTTCCATTTTTAGTCATGTATGGTTGGTCTTGTGGGCATTTCTCCAAACACGTAGAATTATATACCATTCTTCTACTTGCATTCAGGCAGTCTTGATAGCATTCATTTCTGTCAATATAAAAATCTCGTGGACATTTGATTGCACAAACTATAAAAGCAGATATTGGCTTTTTCACTGTGAGTGTTGATGTGATATTTGTTGTTTTTCTTCCATTCACTGATAAATGTACACGAACTGGATCAGAAACTGGACATTGTGACTGACATTCATTTCCATACAATACTTCGTTTGGTAGACATATATCAACACAAAGCTTGTTTACAGATACATAGTTTGGACAAGACGGTACACATTTGTACATCATCATATCAAAAGGGGAAAGTACTGCTAAAATAAAAATGGAAGAGTTTGGACAAGTTTGCAAACAGAATCCTTCATGATAAAAAGGGTTATCCTTTGAACATTTTATCTGGCAAGTACCGTTTACCTGAATAGTTAGATCAGGACAAGATTGCAAACACAGCAGATGACTATTTTTTTCAAATGTATAACCATTTACACATTGTTCCATGCAGACTTTACCGGTTTCATTGATAAAGGTTTTATTGGGACATTTTATCAAGCATTTGGATCCAGATAAATATCGCACAGGTGAACACGAATTGAGACATTTAATGTCCTCGGTAACTGTGTTGTTGGGACACGATACAACACATAGTCGTTCATTTTCGAAATAACCATTTGGACATTGTGTAACACATTTGTTTCCCGAAACATATCGGTTTTGTGAACAATTGTTGACGCAATGTCGTCCTTCTAACATGGTAAATGTAGAACAGTTCGACACACATATATTATTTTCAACATATTGGTTCTCTAAACAGCTTGTTACGCAGACATTTCCTGATAAATACCGACCCTCAGAGCAATTCGTTAAACAGAGTCCGTTTTCAATAACATTTTCTTCTGAAGGACATTCTTTGACACAGACTCCGTTATGAACAAATGGACGGTCCTCAAAACACTCAATCAAGCAGCTATTGTCATATTGAACACTAAAAATCGGACAAGTTAGAAGACATTGCATGAAATAACAAACCGGAGCAGATTGAGGACAGTTGTTCACAGGACAGAAGCCAATGTTGAGATATTTGTCTCTACAATATTTTACATCACCCCTTTTATTTTCACTTCCTTCCAAACATCTATATTGACAAGTTTTACCGGATATAAGCTGAGTTGATCCAGTACATATGTAAACACAAATGCCATTTTGGCCCAATGATCCAAAATTTTGATACAGTGTATTAGAGGGACAGGCCACGCAATCTCCATTGTAGAGTGCTTTAGGATATAAACACGCTGCTGTTTTAGATATCTAAAAAAAATAATAAAATACAGCTCTTATATTTACTTTTAAAACAATTGTGGGTTTTATTTGGCAGTATCATTGAAGGGGATTCATTTTTGGGGAAGTACCATTTACACACATGTTAAAGAAACAAGAATGTGTATAATTTTCCTTTCTCCGTAAAAAATTATACTACATCAGCATCAAATTAGAATACACTTGAATAATTGCAGCTTACCTATCGGTCTATCGAGAGACAACCATTTTCAAATTCCTTTCCTGTTTTGTATTTTAATTATTTTCTAGGGAAGGGTTGGGTTTTCACAAAAGTCTCTGAAGCTTTAATGAATTTTGACCATTCAACATCATCAGTTGTCATGAATGAAATGCAAAATAAGATGTTTGTCCAGACCTATATTGTAATTGGAAGAATCATGGTATCTTGGTATATCGTAGGACAACAAGAGGCCCATGGGCCCCATCGCTCACCTGAGCACTGTGGCTGGGAAAAAGTAGAAATTGGTTTATTATTGAAAAGTTTAAATCCAAAAGTAGTCCCATGACCAATCATGGCTTTGCTATTCTTGAGAAGAAGATTTTTAAAGAATTTTTCTATATATTTCTATGTAAAACTTTGGTTGGCCATTTTGGCCCCGCCCTACCCCTGGGGGTCATGATTTGAACAAACTTGAATCTACACTATCTGAGGATGCTTCCATATAAGTTTCATCCTTCCTAGCAAAGTGGTTCTTGAAAAGAAGATTTTTAAAGAATTTTCTTATATATTTCTATGTAAAACTTTAGTCGGCCATTGTGGCCCCGCCCTACCCTCCGGGGTCATGATTTAAACAAACTTGAATCTACACTACCTGGGGATGCTTCCTTCTAAATATGAGCAATTATGGCTTTGCTGTTCTTAAGAAGAAGATTTTTAAAGAATTTTCCTATATATTTCTATATAAAACTTTGGTCGGCCATTGTGGCCCCGCCCTACCCCCGGGGGTCATGATTTGAACAAACTTGAATCTACACTACCTGGGAATGCTTCCATATAAATATTAGCAATTATGGCTCTGCCGTTCTTAAGAAGAAGATTTTTAAAGAATTTTCCTATATATTTCTATATAAAACTTATGTTGGCTATTGTGGCCCTACCCCCGGGGGTCATGATTTGAACAAACTTGAATCTACACTACCTGGGGATGCTTCCATATTAATATGAACAATTATGGCTTTGCTGTTCTTAAGAAGATTTTTAAAGAATTTTCCTATATATTTCAACATAAAACTTTGGTCGGCCATTGTGGCCCCGCCCTACCCCCGGGGGTCATGATTTGAACAAACTTGAGTCTACACTACCTGGGGATGCTTCCATATAAATATGAGCAATTATGGCTTTGCTGTTCTTAAGAAGAAGATTTCTAAAGAATTTTCCTATATATTTCAATACAAAACTTTGGTCGGCCATTGTGGCCCCGCCCTACCCCCTGGGGTCATGATTTGAACAAACTTGAATCTACACTACCTGGGAATGCTTCCATATAAATATGAGCAATTACTGCTTAGCCGTTCTTAAGAAGAAGATTTTTTGAGAATTTTCCTATATATTTCTATATAAAACTTTGGTCGGCCATTGTGGCCCCGCCCTACCCCCGGGGGTCATGATTTGAACAAACTTGAATCTACACTACCTGGGGATGCTTCCATATAAATATGAGCAATTATGGCTTTGCCGTTCTTAAGGAGAAGATTTTTAAAGAATTTTCCTATATATTTCAATATAAAACTTTGGTCGGCCATTGTGGCCCCACCCTACCCCTGGGGGTCAAGATTTGAACAAACTTGAATCTACACTACCTGGGGATGCTTCCATATTAATATTAGCAATTATTGCTCTGCAGTTCTTAAGAAAAAGATTTCTTATATATTCCTATATAAAACTTTGGACGGCCATTGTGGCCCCGCTCTACCCCCGGGGGTCATGATTTGAACAAACTTGAATCTACACTACCTGGGGATGCTTCCTTATAAATATGATATTACCAATTATGGCTTTGCTGTTCTTAAGAAGAAGATTTTTAAAGAATTTTCCTATATATTTCTATATAAAACTTTGGTCGGCCATTGTGGCCCCGCCCTACCCCCGGGGGTCATGATTTGAACAAACTTGAATCTACACTACCTGGGGATGCTTCCATATAAATATGAGCAATTATGGCTTTGCCGTTCTTAAGAAGAAGATTTTTAAAGAATTTTCCTATATATTTCAATACAAAAATTGGTCGGCCATTGTGGCCCCGCCCTACCCCCGGGGGTCATGATTTGAACAAACTTGAATCCCCTTCACCCAAGGATGCTTTGTGGCAAGTTTGGTTGAAATTGGCCTAGTGGTTCTTGAGAAGAAGTCGAAAATGTGAAAAGTTTACAGACAGACAGACAGCTAGACAGACAGACGGACAGACGGACGCCGGACAAAATGTGATCAGAAAAGCTCACTTGAGCCTTTGGCTCAGGTGAGCTTATAAACGCTAACCTCTATAAGTAATTTATGGGCTCTAAAAACGTTTTCCTGGCATGTAAAATATCAAAATCGTAAAAAAGCCAGGAAAACATCAGATTTTTCGGACTATTGGTACCCATGGGAATTCAAATAGATTGTTGGAAGACTTGGTCTCCAAAAACCACATAGATATTGTCAATCAGAAACTCAAGCATCTTTATGATGTCAACTTCAGAGTACTTGTGTGTGCAATCAGAATGTGTTTTAACAAAATAATTTTGAGAATGACCAATGACGAGGTAAGTAAATTTATGAGTTCTATTTTCATTGAAAATGCAGCCGTCAGTGATGTCAAAAAGTCTGGACTTTGATTTATTGTGGAGAATGGTTGTGTCTAAAGTTGAAAAGTCGTAAGTTTTTTTTAAAAGCTGTTGATGTTGGTAAAATCTTTTGATTTCAATTTGTCCAAAAGTTCTTTAGAATTTTTGAGTATCCACACCTGATTCACACCACTTCTCGAATAAATTGTTTCACAGTACTCATGAAGTTTCTCCTTAACTAATGTCAATATCTTAGTAAGGAGTAAAGAAAGAGGCTTGGTTTAACATTTTCTGGAACCCGCAATGTATCTTTGTTTGTAAGGATTCTTATGAAGTTTCGGAATCCAATATATATGTGGTAGTTCAAATTCATTTTGGTTCTTCTGGAAATTAAAAAATATTCAAAACTGACAAATGATTTTGAGGAATATCTTCCTTAGAAAGGGAACTATGAGTAAAAGTTGGATTACCACTTGTAGATTTAAATCCAAGTTTTTCTAAAGTATGATTTATACAAGAGGCCAATGGGCCACATCGCTCACCTGAGTAACTTCTGTGATGCAGTTCTTTACCAGATTTCTCCTCTTCTTATATCGATTGTAGCTCCTTACCCCCCCCCCCCCTTCCCGTCTTGATTTTAATAATTTAGAATCTACACTACCCCAGGATGCTTCCACCCAAGTTTCAGCTTTCCTGGCCCAGTGGTTCTTGAGAAGAAGATTTTTCCTATAAATGTCTTTATAAAAATCGGATACCCTATTGTGGCCCTGCCCTACCCCGGGGGTCATGATTTTAACAATTTAAAATCTACACTACCACAGGATGATTTCACATATGTTTCAGCTATCCTCGCCTTCTGGTTCTTAAGAAGAGGATTTTTAAAGATTATTCCTATGTATTTCAGAATCTATGTAAAACTTGGATTTCCTATTGTGGCCCCGCCCTACCCCCGGGGGTCATGATTTTTAAAATTTAAATTCTTCACTACCCCCAATATACTTCCATATTAATTTCAGCTTTTCTGGACCAATGGTTCTTGAAAAAAAGATTTTAAAAGATTTTTCCTATATATTTCTATGTAAAACTTGGATTTCCTATTGTTGCCTCGCCCTACCCCCCTGGGGTCATGATTTTTACAATTTTGATTCTTCACTATCCCAGGATGCTTCGATATTATTTTCAGCTTTACTGGCCCACTGGTTCTTGAGAAGAAGATTTTAAAAGATTTTTCCTATATATTTCTATGAAAAACTTGGATTTCCTATTGTTGTCCCGCCCTACCCCCAGGGGTCATGATTTTAACAATTTAGAATCTACACTACCCCTCATAAGTTTCAGCTTTCCTGGCCCAGTGGTTCTTGAGAAAAAGATTTTTTAATGATCCCACCCTATTTTTGTCTTTTCTTGATTATCTCCCCTTGGAAGGGGACCTGGTCCTTTTTTGATAATTTAAACTCCTCATCCCCCAAAGATGCTTTGTACCAAGTTTGGTTAGAATTGGCCCAGTGGTTCTTGAGAAGAAGTTGAAAATGTGAAAAGTTTACAGACGGACGGACCGAAAGACGGACAGCTAGACGGACGGACGGACTACGGACAAAATGTGATCAGAAAAGCTCACTTGAGCCTTCGGATGAGGTGAGCTAATAATAAGCCTTACAAACAATGACAATGTTGTTACCTGTTTTAAAAGCAAGTTTGAGATCTCCCGATCTGGAACAATTTCCTGTTATTTATAATAATATCAAAAAAGCAATTTCTATGTTCTGAAAATAATGGAAAGTGCACCAAACTTTACCCTTACTGCTGAATTAGCTTTATTAAGGAACCCTAAATTTCCTTTCAGATAAAATTTTGAGAGAAATAATGTATTTTCACTATATGATCTATAACAACCCCGCACTAACACCAGAACCCATGACCCAGGGGCAATGAATTTAACACTTTTTGAAGAGGCACTCTTGTTTATCATAACTATGTACTCCGGTTTGGATAAGTGTTTTGTTATTG
Organism: Saccostrea glomerata; assembly: GCA_003671525.1. Lineage (NCBI taxonomy): Eukaryota > Metazoa > Mollusca > Bivalvia > Ostreida > Ostreidae > Saccostrea > Saccostrea glomerata. The sequence continues at coordinate 24,499 of PRKT01001778.1, read as the reverse complement.
TTATTTTAACTGATAAAAGACTTTGACAAGACTCTACCTGAAAAAAATTCAAAATCTTCTTCTTTACTCCTGGGTAAAAAACAAAGAACATATTTATGATAAACAAAAGAGCCTCTTTAAAAATTATAAATTTCATAGCCACATGGTCAGGGGTTCTGGTGTTAGGGCGTGGCTCTTTTAATTATATAGTAAAAATGCATAATTCTTTGAAAAAAAAATTTCTACTCCTGGGTATTAAACACACACACAAAATACATAATTATGATGAGCAAGAGTGCCTTTTCTAAATTTATGAAATCCATTGCCCCTTGGTCATGGGTTCTGGTGTAAGTAGGCTCTTTTGATTTTATAGTGAAAATACACTAATCCTAAAAAAAATTCTTCTCTGTTCTTGGGTATTAAACAAGTTTCATTGTTATGATGAGGAAGGATGCCTCTTCCATATTTTTGAATTTTATGGTCCTTTGGTCAGGGGTTCTGGTGTTAAGGCGGGGCTCTAATGATTATATACATTTGTACGTGTATAGTGAAAATGCATGAATTCTTTGAAAGTCTTTTTATTTACTCCTAAGTATTCTGCAAATGATCTAAGTACATATTTATGATGAAGAAATGTGCCTCTTCCAAAATGATTAATTTCAGGGCCCTCGGATTAGGGGTACTTTGGTGGGGTTACATATTCTGAAAAAAATATTGCTTTGAAATCTACACTTTGGTATTATTTAACCATTTACATGTACATTGTATGATGAGCAAAGATGTCTTTTTGAACATTTTGTAATACCGTTGTGTGGCCCCAGTGTGATCGGTTCCTGTGGGGTGGGGTGCACAATTGGTTATAAAGTGGAAATTCATATTCTCTTTGTTACTCTGATCTACCTCTGGGTATTAAGTAACCAAAGTAAGCATACTTAAGTGTATAGTTATGATAAGCAATGGTGCCTCGTTCAAAATGATGAATTTCATAGCCTCTGGCTTAAAACTTGAACCTAATTCAATTGCTGGAAAGTTGTTGCATGATATTCAGGTGATTTATAAGGCCCGTGGGCCTCTGGTTCCTGTTTATACAGGAAATACCATACACATCGTTCAATAGATACATTTAGATTCAAATCTATCCATTCACGGCGATTTGAATTTGTCACATTTAACTGTATATTTTGTAAATCAGTAGAGATATAGGTATAACAATAATTTTTTATGTCCCGGATCGTTAGATATTTTTTGTCTTCTCTGTTTGTCACTCTGATTTTCTGTCGTCAACTTTTACCTATCCAATACCTATTGAGTGGGTGAGGCTATGGCTTTTATATTTCACAGGTGTATTCCTTGTGACTTTTCCATGGGTGACACCAAATTTGACCTTTTGATCTTGAAAGTTGACCTTCTTTTCAAACAAATACCACACATTAACCTTAGCCAAAACTTTTGAACAGTTGGAGCTACTGCTTTCATCTTTCACATGTGTATTTATTGTGACAAGACCTTTCAGCTGGTATAGATAATTTTGAGCTTTTGACCTTGACCTACGAATTTGACCCACTTTTTAAAAAAACTTGAACATTGGTAAAAACTTTTGAACAATTAAAAATAGGGCGTTTATATATCAAAGGTGTATTTTTTGTAAGAAGACCTTTTTTTAATTGGTACCAACACTTTTGACCTTGACTTTTGGAGTTTGACATGCATTTGAGAGAATTCAACCCTCGCCATAAGCTAGCTGTCATACAGCGGCATCAGTGTTTAACTCATGCATCTATATTTTAGTGTATTGTATTGGTGTTGACACACAGTGGTTTAGTCAAAAGTAATTGGTGTTTTATTGTAGAATTCATTCAAGCATTGGGTATGAAAAACGAGTATATAAAAAGAACAGCTGAATATTTGCTTAATCAGTTAGAGATATAAAATGTTATTGAAGAAAATAACATATAAAGAAAATGCGCATATAAAAAAAACTGGAAAAAAGGGGACCACATACCGTAACAGTTGTGAACTGAAAGAGGAGCAGCATTTTTGACAAAATATCAAGAGTGTCCATCGATGTTATCGAACCCGTCATACTCTTTACTTTCTTTTTAAATTCTAAGTATAAACGTACCCGACTTGATAAGAAGTGACGTATAATAATAGATCTTTATACGTCTCTGTTTAAACACAGTGAAGAAGTGGAGAGTTTTTAAATCGATATAAGAAATATTTCTTTCTAAACAATAGTGAAATGGCGGTACCAGAGATTCCTCTTCCTTATGGTAAAAAGTACCACATCTTCATGTCGTTCTGTTCAGAAGATCAGGAAACTGCACTTTCGTTGATAGATAATTTAGAGAATCATTACCAGCTTAATTGTTTGAATCACATCAGAGATTTTGTTCCGGGTTTGCCAGTGATGGAAAATATTTTAAATGGGATTGAAAACAGCATGAAAATCGTGTACCTGGTTTCAAAGAAATTTAAGGACAGTCAGCTATGCGGTACAGAAATCCTTTATGGGATCAAGGCTTCCCATGATCAATGTGAAAATAGCATGATTCCAGTATTACTGGAAAAAACAAAAATGCCAAGAGAATTAGAAACAATAAACTACGTGAATGCAACTATTACGGGTACAGATATAGCTTCCAAAATTTATGATGCTTGCCTTTTTGGAGGTTTGTGCAGCTTTTGAAAATAATATTCTATTTTTGGTTAATTTCCCTCCTACTTGCATCAAAAATCAGGCTTGCTACCGTACAGTTATTATGACATGTATAAAAATATGTCCATGAACTATATGTGCATTCAAATTTTTCTGTATATCAAATATATTTTCGGGTGAAAATCTTATTTCTTTTCCGTACTAACTATTGATGAAAGATCTGAATTAAACCTTACTACATGTAGTAAAATTCGTGTGAAGTATATGAAATTACTTTTTATGTTTTAAAATACTACGCAAAATGCTTTATGCATGATATTTCTTTAAACGTCGTCTAGACTCGTCTTAATGTAATCGATTTCATACCACAGACGATTGATATGGAACGCCACAACTGTCGTAAGGGTACAAAATATGTATCATGGTGTCAGTTCGATATAACATTAAGTCTAACCTCTATATCATTAAGTCTATTTTATATTACATGTCGTCAAATCTTTATATCATTACGTCCACTTTATATAATATGTCGTCTATTCTCTATATCATTAAGTCCACTTTATATAATATGTCGTCTATTCTCTATATCATTAAGTCCACTTTATATAATATGTCGTCTATTCTCTATATCATTAAGTCCAATTTATATAATATGTCGTCTATTCTCTATATCATTAAAAGTCTACTTTATATTATGTTGTCTATTCTTAATATCATTACGTCCACTTTCTATAATATGTCGTCAAATCTTTATATCTGCTTGTATTCTTGCCTCTCATTGGTTGATTTCCAAAAAGGAACGCATAACATTTTGTATAATCTGGTTTGGTATGGGGACACACCCCCTTGACAACCAGCATAATCATCTGCATCCATGAATCCCCTCATTTCCAGTCCTTGGGATTCATGGAAAATTCCAGATTCAATGAATGTACCTTTAATTTCAAACAGTTACTCGATCTTACCTCATGTAAACAAGCATCATGGCTGCTAGATCTATGTATCAGTTTTTACCTCCCCTCGCATCCCATCACTTCCGTTACTACGGTTGTATTATTGCGCGGTAAATTTGAACTCATGAAAACAACACAATTTTACATCCCTAGTTGAATAATTATTTTAAAATTAAATTATAAGGAATGACTCTAATTCTTGGCCAAATTATCGAGTATAATATGGTTTGGGTCAGTTTACGCTTTTTTATAATCCACGAAGCGGATTATAAAGCGTAAACTGACCCAAACCATATTATACTCGATAATTTGGCCAAGAATTAGAGTCATTTCTTAAATAATATGAAGTTTATTTTTTATTTCATCAAGTCCACTTTATATAATATGAAGTCTATTCTTAAAATCATAAAGTAAAGTCTTGTTTATATATTATGTAGTCTATGACTATATTCTTTATATCATTAAGTCCACTTATCTATCATGTAGTCTATTCTTTATATAATTAAGTCTTCTTTATATAATATGTAATACACAGGCTTTACTATGATGACAAATCGATATATTACAAAGTCAGATGCATGCAGTCAAAAACTACCAGCCAGTATAAGAAAATTCCTCAAAGGACTGAGAGTACCTAGGCGTAATAATGTATTAATACTAACATGTATTTTAGAAATTGATAATTAATGCTTAGACAATTAATTATGACTTAATTACTTGATTATACAAAAACTCGAAGGCAGGTAAGGTCGCACTTTTTCGGAAAATCATAAAAAAGAACTTTTACCAGCTTAGACGACTATAGGAAAACCAACTTTTTGAATGCCTAGTTTACTTCCGAGAGAATTCCTTTTTAGCTCTCTGACAGGTCTTAGGAATATGACAGCTGACCTGTTATTTGTTTACTCTTAGTATTGAAACTGAAGGTAAGCTATTACTCAGCTTACTTCTCATTGACTGGTTACTGGTACAAAGGTGCCATACGACTATCATTTACGGCAGTATGAGATTGAAGTGGTTCAATCAAGAATGGGTACATATTTGTACTCCTAGTCTTTAAAGATTTGCGTATTTAACGTGTGATATACAGAAATCATCTGAACTGAACAGTCGCCCGCGTGGGTCAGTGGTTAGAGTCTCTGTTCTAAAGTCGCGAAGTAAGGAGTTGATTTTTACGTCGCAGGATCAAAACCCACTGAGGGACGTGAAGACCGGTCCTTCAGATGAAACCGTATCAGGTCCAGTGTCGCAGTAGGTGCTGGTAAGAAAAAGATCCTTCATTGTTCAATGGCCCTGAATGCCGAGCATAAGACAAATTTGCAGCTCTCCATTGGCAAGTGGCGGTGTCTCCATATGTATAAAAAATTCTTGAGAGGGACTCAAACAACATACAATTAATCAACCTGTACTGAATATTTATTGTTTAATGTTCAAGATTTGGTCAACTGTGTGACCAAGACTGGACACATTTTACAGAGTAACGAGCATAGGAAAAATCCAATTATCCTTATTACTACTGTGACATAATGTAAACGCTTCCCAAAAAATAAGAAACACTTAAATCAGATAATAGGGGATAGTTAAATTCATGTGCATTTTAAAATCAGTAGGATGGGAAAAAAAGTATTCGTTCTCAGTAGAATGGAACCGAAATTCATCCATTCAAAAATATATATCTGTACAAAATTAAACTTATTAAAAGAATGGAAGTACTTTTATTTTGACAAAAATTAACGCTTTAATGCGAGGATCGAACAAAACCTAATTTCTTTTCCATTGAACTGGTCGGGTGACGTATCATTCATTTTTCGTTTTGTAGTCCCCATGTCTTTCCTCCATATTTTATGAACAATCTTTTGTTTCTTTTGATTTAAATGCACACATATAACGATTCAAATTCATGAGAAGATGACCCACAGATAGAAAATGTTTAGAAAGACGTGTGTAAAGATTGTAACATTTGGTACCAAATTTCTCATCTAACCACTTTTCAAGTTATCTTTAACAAAACAAAGCATCGAGAAAATACTCCCCTTTCCTATTTCATAGGAACCCGATTCATCAAAAGCATGATAAATTTTCATGTGACAGATCAATGAAATTTTCACTTTTCAAGTGTGCCCAGATTAGTCTCCCTCGTTGCACAGTGGTAAGAGCGTCTGCTATGGAATCGCGAAGTAAGGATTCAATCCTATCGTCGCGGGTTCGAATCTCACTGTGGGACGTGGAGACCGGTCCTTCGGATGAGACCGTATAAACCGAGGTCCCGTGTCGCAGTAGATGCTGGCACGAAAAAGATCCCTCACTGCTTAATGGCCCTGAGTGCCGAGTATAAGACTAAATTTGTAGCTCTCCACCTGCAAGTAGTGGCGTCTCCATATGAGTGAAGAGTTCTCGAGAGTGACGTTAAATATACAATCAGTCAGATTCCTGTCGAATACCAATAAAAAGCGCCCTTGTTTCTTCTGGAAAAATGGACATGAAAAAGAACAGAGTTTCTATCAGTATATTTCCCCTTCAAGTATTTGTTTTCTTTAGTAATTAACTGTTGCATTGATTCTTTAAGAATTGATTAATAATTGTCAAAAATTATTGTGTTTGAGTACTCTCAGTCATTTGATGATTTTCTACCTTCATTCTTGTATTTTGACTGGATGCTATTATGCATTCGACTTAATAGTACATTGATTTGTCAGCATCGTATAACTTCTGCACTACATACTCAAAGTGGGTTCATGATATAATGGATAGACAACATAATATATAAAGTGGAATTAATGATATAAAGAATAGCCTACATGATATATATTTATATCTATAAATATATAAAGTGGACTTAATGGTATGAAGAATAGTCTGCATAATGTATTAAGTGGCCTTAATGATATATAAAATCGACAGCATAACATATAAAGTGGACTTAATGATATGAAGAGTTGACGACATGTTATCTGAAGTTGACTTAATGATATGAAGAATTGACGACATATTATATAAAGTGCACTTAATGATATAAAGGTTAGACTTAATGTTATATCGAAATATTTACATTCACTGTGCTTTTCTACTAAGCCAACTGTGAAATAGATTTGAATACCATTTTCGTGTATACTCACGCGTAGAAATATACACGGAGAAACGTGCGTTAACGTGACGTCACAGTAAGGCTACAGCGACGTTAGTAAAAGTATAACGATATACGGAAGCGAGAAATTCAAATATTGAATATATTTTAGTTGCTTCCAAACATGTAAAATGTAAATATAAGGAATGTTTTTAAGTTTAGTATGAATTATTGGTGTGTGAATCACACAGACTTGCACGTAGGCATATTTTTTATGAAGCGCTAGCGCGCTTCATGAAATATGCCTACGTGACAAGTCTGTGTGATTCACACACCAATAACTCACACAAAACTTAAAAACATTCCTTAACTGACACCATGATGCATATTTTGTAGCCTTAAGACAGCTGTGGCGTTCCATAGATTGAGGTCACAAAAAATTCGATTTTATCTTCTGAAATTATAAAGATAGCGATGAATATATCTGGGACAATTCATATCAAATGACTTGACAACATACTTTTCGAAACAAACTCAATAATTTTTTATGCGCCCGGATCAATAAATCAAGACGTTTATTGTTTTTATGCGCCCGAATCGATGGATTCGGGGCGTATATTGTTTTTGTCCTGTCTGTCTGTTTGTTTGTTTATCTGTTTGTCTAGCTGCTTGTCTGTCTGTTGTCAACTTTTACCTTAGCCATAACTTTTGAACCGTGGGAGATAGAGACTTCATACTTATTATGCATACTCCACTAATTCAGCACTTTCAACTGACACCAAGGCCAATGACCTTTTGACCTTGACTGTGACCTATATGATAAAAATAGCTTATTCAAACTTTCGCAATAACTTTTGAACCATAAAAGATCGAGAATTTATATTTGGTATGCATACTCCACTAATTATGTGCTTTCAAATGACACCAAGGACAATGATCGTGTGACCTTGACTGTGACCTATTTGCTAAAAATTCCTTTTAAGGACGTTCGATCCTGTGCTTTTGAGTCGATTTTGGTCTGGACCTTTATTTCTAAAATTCTGCATCGTTTTTAAATTTTAACGTTGAATTTAGGTTCTACAATGCAAATTAAACTATATCCATGGCAAAAACCGCAATTAAATTCCATTCAAGACGGGTTAATCCAGGGACTATATTTTGTGGCGGAAGGTTTTTTAGAAGAAAAATTATCAATTTATCCCTTTTGAACTTTATGGAGTACTGTTAATCTTTTATTCCTATTTTTCCGTGCTGGTTGCACACAAAGCTGTTTTTTGCAGTGAAATGTGTTATGAGTGTTCTGAAATATCTATTAAATTATTTCTTATGAAGTCTTTCGACGAATTATGACAAATATAGTAAATATATTCTGAAAATCCGGGAAAAATTGAGCCAATTTATCAGAAAATTGACAATTTTTTCGTAATGTCTAAAAATTTACATCATATACCCCAACTTTTTATGTTCTTTTCTGAATATTTAAGATAACTTTGATCTATCTTCTGAAATTCAGCAAAAGTTTAAGACTTTTAAATAATTTTCTTGCTTATAGATTTTTAACGCCAGAAAAATCCCATTTCGTGAGTGCAGAAAGGTCAAATAATTGATTATGAGTAGTAATTTGAAACTTTTTCTTCGTCACAATTTTAAAGTGTCAATTTTTAAATAGATTTATTGTTTATTTTGTCCCATGCTTTATTTGGATAAAAATATTAAAGGGAAAACGTTGACGTGTAATTTTTTATTAAGATATAGATTTTAGTGCAAAAAGGTCATATTTAATACAGTAGCGCCAAAAGAAGCATATTGACCCCCATATTTTGATTTGATTTTTTGATTAAGCTATGTGTGTAGAAGGTTTACATATACTTGACGAAAAAAGTTTAAGACTTTTAATATCAGAATCGAACGTCCTTAAGAACTTTGTTGCCACCGGGTGCATAGTGTTTCACAGGCACATCTTGTTTTTTCTCTCTGTTAATCTGTTTGTCTGTCTGCTTGTTGTGAACTTTAACTTTCGAAATAACTTTTGAATCGTGAGAGATAGAAATATCATATTTTATATGCATATATACATATCCACTAATTAAGCGATTTCGAATGATCGACATCAAGGTCAATGACCTCGTGACATTGACTGTAACATATATGCTAAGAATAGCTTTTTCGAACTTTCGCCGTAACTTCAATTTGGTATGCATACTCCACGAATTAAGTTATGACTTGTGACCTTTACTGTAACCTATGCGCTTAAAAAGCTTTTTCGAGTTTTGATGCTGACGGGTGCATATGGTTTCACAAACACATTTTGTTTCTACATCCTCATCAATGCGATCAAGAAAGTTTGTTCGATACAATTAACGACAAATGAGTTAAGAACCTGAGATCTTATTTTGTTTTTCGTCTTTTTCAGCGTCAGACAGCAGTATTTTGCCGAATTTCATACCATTTCAAGGTAGTTTTATTGTTCACGATTAAGGCAAAAGAATAATTTGCAATATTTTACATAATAATATTTATTACATTTAAAATTACCTTTGATAAAAAAAAACACCGTCTTCCAAATCAGAACTGCAAGATTATTATTTTACAACTGGAAAGTGTACACACATGTTAATATAGATATTAAAGTAAAAAAAATGTCTTCATGTCCTCATAGACCTTAAGCTTCAGGTCTATGCTTTTCTGAATATACCAGCTTTATTCTAAATTATTGTCAAAATTTAAAACTGGCTCTTACTTATGGTCGCATAAGAGTTGCGTCTCAAAGTTAGTAAAGAACGAAGTATTTAAAACCACATTGATAGCCATTTTTAAAGGATTTTAAAGATTACTCTGCTGACAAAAAGAAATCAAAAATTTCTAATTCATAATTTGATCTAATATGATATAATTATATCAAGGTAGACCGATCTTTAGGTTTATAAAATAAGAAGTTAAGTAATAAAAAATACTCATAAAGGTTTCTCTGAATCTGCAAAGTAATGTAAATTTATCCACAGCATTCTTTAAAGTTAAAGATTAAAGTTAATCATATTATATAGGGAAAATTGTCAAATCTCCAATATTTTTGCAGAAAAAGCGAATTGGAATATCAGCAATGCATTTTCTAACTGTAAATTGATCAACAAATATATTTTAGGTTAAAAAACTATAGGTATCCAGGCATTCAGAGAAATTGTCATGATTTTTATTTGGTATTTTTGTCTTCTATTTCCGTCATGTATTCTATAATACATAGTGTAAAATGCTTTTGCTTTCATTGCAAGACACCACAAATCACTTCTAATTTCATATCCTGCTAATAAGCATTGGTATCTAAGGCTAGATTCAAGGAAAATCTTATTTCTCTAAAACTGTATTAATTTTTTTTTCTTTTTATAGGGTAAAAATGTCAACTTTTAAAAGACCTTTTCTAAGACTTCCAAAGACCTTGAATCTTATAGAGTTGAATAAAATGAAAATTGTTGCAAGAAAAAAAATTCAGTTTCAAGCTTCATTTTGATGCATTTCAAATTAAATATTAATTTTTGGAGTTATCCTTCCTGGCTGAGGATCGGATATCCTTAAGTTGTAGATTGAATGTTGACTTTATTTGCTATTAAAAGCAAATTCTTTAAATTGAAAGCATTCCACCGTATTATGAGTTGTGGTCCACACCCTGTGTTTCTCACAATTGTTCATTGTTTCCTAACTTATCCAAAATAAATAGATTTTTGCTACTAGATCTATGAAACAAATAAAACTTAGAATTTTGATCTTCCCCTTCCATGTCTTCTATCAACAGTCGTCCCGCTGGACGCCTCATAACTTTTAATGTCAATATAGTTGAATTTGACGATATGTTTGTATATATGTATGTTTGTTTTTTATTTACTGCCCCTTCGAGAATTTTTCACTCATATGGAAACGTTGCCAATTCTTGGTGGAGGAATTCAAATGAAGATCTGTAGTACAGATTCATTTTAGTGTGAGAATCTTCTACGACTGCATATCAAAATCTATTACCAATGCACCACATTCGCGACAAAATGACGATTTTAAAAAAGCAACCATTTTAAAAGGTCCTAAGTACATGGATTCCCGATCTTTTGATTGATAGACGAACATTTTCTATAACAAATTCTGTTTGAGAACGCTAATGGAGCTACTACATAATACATTAAATTTAAATTTTATTTAGTTTGTTTTGTGATTATGAATGTTGCCCAACACAGGCTCTTTTACCCATCATGTGTGTAGGAAGATCATTCTGACTTGAAACATTGGTTCCTTTAATTTCCAAGCCAAAAAATAGATGTTGTGAACATTATTAATTATATACATTTAATCAAACAAAAGTTCAATCTTGCATACTACCATATTTCAAGGTAAAGTCTACACCTGCGTTTTTTACAGATATTCTCTTTTTTGTCCCAACTTTTCATTTATAAAAAAAAATACCAGTGCCTAGATATTGAACATCCAGAACACAATCCTTTTCAACAAGGAGAGGTGATAAAAAAAAAATTTGCGAACTAATTGAGTAGCTTCTTTTAATTAAAACAACTAAAATTACGATTTTAAGCTCAAAAGTCCATCAACAATACAAAATAGGAGCAGAACAAACACGGACCTCCAAAACATCAGAGGTGAATCAGGTGCCATGAAAGAGTGAGCATCCCCTGCCGATTGGTCACACCCGCCGTGTGCTCCTTGTCATGATTGGGAGAATTCACTGTGTAAATAATGACCTAACAATATGTCAGTCAACATTTAAGTTAATAATAGATTTTATTTTCTGACAAGGTCATTGTATCGACCATAGATTTGACAAAATAATGACTTTGAACGATTGTCAATCAAATGCATATTCTCAAAAACTCCAAATAACGTTTAGAATATTTTGATTATATCAACACTTTTCAAAAATTAAAACACTGAAACATAAGCATTTTTCTTAATTTTTCACAACCATTCCTTACCATGATATAAAGACAGGCACCTGTTCTCACAATTTGTTCTTGTTTTATGTCTTGTTCACGTATATTTGATGCATTTTATTTTAATCAGTGCACCACAGTTTTATCAGATAGACCGTCTGACGTCATCATATCTTTGTGTAGGTATCACCTCTCCCGGTGAGTGTGAGCCCTTTTCTTTTCTTGAGAACCATCCATTTATCATTCTTTGTTATCTTCAATTGCATTATATTACTTAGGTCAGACAACACCTTCCTCAAAAATATATAAATTCTCCCATGAATTTATCACTGAAGTATACTGGTAAAAATCACAAGAGAATGACAATATAATATATCATTTTTATATGATGTTAAGAGATTCAAAACAAAGATTTTAGAAAGTGTAATCTGATCTTAAGCCATATAATCTAATTATATTTTAAAAGAAATTGAATAAAGAAATGAGAAGATCGATATCTATTTGTTTTTCACGTTACAAGTATGTTTTTGTTTTGTTATTCTGCCTTAAGACCTGTACAACGGACAACCTCTTCGTGTCATCGAATTAAGAAAGTATTGGGAATTAGGACTACCTTATATAACTTTTGAGGAGAATACCAAGGAACGTCACAATATCAGCAGCCATTCAAAGTCACAAAAGGTATATATACCGGTAAATGTTTGTGTATTTCTATTTTTAAATAGACACCAACTTTGAGGTATGGCTGGAACCTGCTCCAAAATATACACAATTTTACTTACAAGCTCTAGTGGCTTTACATATATATACTTTACACTCATTATATGATCATAATGAACATGTCTTAGATAAGACTCAATTACACACACTCATGGGAAGTTAAAATTATACGTACAACTCCTACACAATAAAAAAATATTACGAATTGTTACTTTACGGACAAACTATTATGACAGCAATTGTACACCGTACTCTTAAATAGTCAAAAACGTGTTACTAAATATATACAAATCAAATTAAACGAAACAAACATGATACGGTTACTGGATGTTTTTGGACAAATGAATTATACTTTACACTGTAAATAACTAAAATGAAATTATAAACGACCTTACCTCAGAAAAGCTGGACCATAACGTTCTTTTAAACAAATGGAATACCAGAGCAAGCCCGGCAAGTTATACTCGGTAGGCCTTTCACTGCCGCTAGGGGTCGGTGTTATGAACGATAACTCGCTGCTGAAACTTGTTTAGAGCAGGCTCGGGGTATCTAACTGTTAACACGCAAGGCAGTTTTTAGCATTTCCCAAGTGTTTCTTTGCTCTCAGTAGAATCCAGTGGTTTTAAAATTTAGCACCATTGTTAAACTTATTTACTGTATACTTGCGGACACCGGTTTACTGCATATAATTAAAATTCTTAAATTAAAATAAAAAGTGAAATCTACCCTCCTTCTCAGTTCTAACCTATTTAATCTTTTATACTCGGTCGTTCCCCTTCGTGCTTAGTAACACAAATAAGATGATTAATTGTTGCATTTACTTGTAAAAATATATATATTTACACAGGAAGCGAAAAAGCGCGAACACAAAAAACATGACATTAAGTAACCCTTTTGTGTATATAACAATACCAATGCTGAAGCAGCCTATATGTCATTCCTATAAACGATAACTGATAAATCGGCACTAAGTTGGTCATTTTTCACACCTGAGTTACCTGTCCTTAAACACAACGTCGGAAAAGTCAATTATAAATGATTAAACTTTTTAATGATGTAATTAAAAGTATGCATAAGTTATTATCTTTTTTGATAATTTCATGTACCTATAAATCTATCTATACAATGTTTTTTACCATATGTGCAACTTGAAAAATTAGTTGAAAGGCCTATACTCGGTACATGCAAAATATCAATGCTGGATACCAAAACAAAATTATATGTGAGAGGGGTGAGAAACGTCCTCCTCTCTGGACTGCAGTGTCCAAACTAACTTGCACGGACAGGTGGGATTTTTAAAAGGTCCATGTCATCGAGCTAATGACATTATTTATTGAACAGGCCCCATACACATGTAAATTGATTATGAAAAGTTCTTCAGCTGGTGATTTGAAAATGTGTGAAGTCGAGAGCACGTGCTCTCTTATATACCACTATTGTAGTAATATTTTCAATTAACTGGTTTGTAAACTACAGGTAGATAAAAATATTATATATATTTTGAAATCCCTTTTCTTATACCAAAATGTCTTACTTTTAAGTCTTTTTTTTTTAAATTGTACACCAGTGTAAATCTGGATTATCTTAACATTCTTTGGTTCAAATGTGTCAAATTAATGTGTTTGAGTAAAATGGAGATGAAGTATTAAGATACTTTTTATAGAGTTCTTTCATTTTAGATTGATTCTCTTTGCGACGAAATTATTCAAGAGTTGAACTCCAGCGATTTCAAGAAATGGTATCCTTTGAACGATTGCGGATTCTTCTGCCTGTTGTGGTTTCTATTCAGCTGTGGATTAATAGCATTTTGTCTTTGTCCTTTTCTACTGTACTTAATCATAGAAGCTGAGATATCTCAATCACAAATGGCTGCTGTTTGTTCAACTGCGGTAATCATACCGTTTGTGATGACATGTTGTATATTATGTTGTTGTAGCTGCAAATATACCACCTTTTGGGAAGAATTAGATAAGGTAGGCAGTTTAAATCTGATATAAGTTTATTAAAGTTTGCAGAATACTAGTATTAAACCTTTGCTTGAATTTAAGAAAATCGTACTGCGATAAAAATAAAAACGGCTTGCACAACGGATTCATTTTTATGATTTCATGGTTATTGCGTGTCTCTTTTTTATGTGCATACTCAAGTACATAATTCTCTATCTCGGAAGATGTGTTTTGGGCACACTGACATTAATTCCCCCGCATTACAGCTTTATAGCGAAGGTTAAAGTTTCCCAAATGCAAGTCAAACTTTAGATTAAGAGATCAAAAAGTCCTATTACCCAAAGAAAGAAACTTTGTCTTAATGAATACCGGTATAGCTGGTTCATATGAAAGCTCAAGCACCAACAAATCAAAAGGTTTATGTCAAGGTTAATGGTTTCTAAAAATGGATCAAACTCAAAAGTCAAGGTCAAAGTCTAGGATAATAATGATGCGAAATAAATTAAGAAAAATACATGAAAATTTAACAAAAGCCCTAGCAAAAATTGTATAAATTTTATTTTGAAGTTTAAAGTTTAGGTGGAGCGCCAATGTAAAGGTTAAAAGGACGGTATTCCTATTGAATTTGAAAGCCCTGGCGCTAAAGGGTAAACATATTAACAACTGTGGAAAGGGTTTGTCATGATACAGGGACGATCCAGCAATTTTTTAAAGGGGGGGGGGTTCCAGCTAGGTGCCCCAACACTTATGCATAGAATGACACCCGACCACTTCAAGTTCAAGGGGGCCTCTAAAAACAGTTGACAAGCAACAGCCAAAAAAGAATACTTTGCACCACACTCTAATATCCTTTTTGGGGGATTGAGGGGGCTTCCTGTAACTTTTCTGTTTGGTGCAATATATATTTTTACTTAATGCCTGAATCTGCGTATTTTCCGCCAGCAAAAACTGTGGAGGAAGCCTCAAATCAAAATATTAATTAAAACTACAGCAGAACATTATTCTCAGAAAAAGTTAGCCCCCCTCCATCTGCATACTACGGGAACATTTTAAACCTTTCTCTTCATTGATTAAAAATATTTTATGCATACTTCTAAAAATTATTACTTCTGAAGATGGTCCAAAAATGGTATACGCGTAGCTTAAATTTTTTTGCATGTTACTTGTGAGTGGTCAGAGCCCTAAGCCGGGGTTGGGAAGGTACACGGAGGAAAGCAAATGCGCAAAATCTACAGATCTAGCGAACAGAAAGGACAGAGATTTTTCATTTTTTTCAAATTATTAGAATTGTTTAAAAATCTATATTACAGAAATCTCTCTCTCTCTCTCTCTCTCTCTCTCTCTCTCTGTACAAAACAGGCGCGTAACATCGCGATCGTTTTTGAAAGGGGGGCAACCAGAGAATTTTTTTTTTTACCTTACCTGTAAAGTTGACAAGCAAAAAGCAAGCCAGGTCCCCCCTGGCCCCCCTGTTGCTACGCCCCTGATTCCTCTATCATCTCTATAGCCTTTACCCCCCCTGGCCCCCCTGTTGCTACGCCCCTGCAAAAATAAAGGGGGGTTCCAACCCCCGGAACCCCTCCCCTCTGGATCTGCCAATCTGATACTATAATTAATACATGAAAGCCTTGTCATCAACTGTTCAATTGCCCAGCTTATAGTTAACCACTTTTAGAAAGGTTGGTCAAACTGTTGGTAACCAAGAAAATGCCGTGTCACAAGAAATACACATTTGAAAATAAAATCCATAGCTTCAACCACTCAAAAATTATGGGCAATGTTATATTTTTCAGACGAACAGATACTAGAAGTCATTTAAACAGACAGACAACGGACAAACAGGGCAAAACTATATATCCCCCAATCGTCGATGACGGGCCTAAAAATACAATGATATTTCAGCATTAAATTCATATTTTTGAATGTTTGTCGGAACATACCTGGCCGTACTGACAAACTGATCGACAATGCCGAGCGTTAGCTTTAAAATTTACATTCTTTCATGAATGTTTATGTTGTCAATCTTTAAGGGGTATCAACCCTCTGATAAGACAGATAACTTTCAAAGTACACAATATGAATTTACTCACAGTTTCTTTAATCAGAGTTTCCTAGCCGAGACCTGTGAGTAGTCATTTCGAAAAACTATAATATATAATGGGAAAAATTACTTTTTATTTCTTTTGCCAATTTCTTTCTGATTGTTTTATTATACCGGTATTTAACAATACAACATTTAAAACCAATTTCAAAAGCCTTTAACATTGAATAAGTGGTATCATTTTAAGGACCATTTTAAAAATGGTTTAATGTTTCGAGTAATTAATACAGAATATTAGTCCATGAGCCAGGCCATGAATTGTTCGGTATCGGTATTCGGTACCATATTGGGTGAATAATTTTCATAGTTAATTTTTGAAGGACATTCATGTCTATCTTCAGAAAATGTATGATAGCATTCAATTGATTGTGGCTTTAGTGGTGTATCAACCGTTTATATACACCAACTTGTTCGTTCTCTCAGACGTGTCTTTGAAAGAAGAAGGAAGGTTTTTCAATACGCAATTTCTATCTTATTTCGAATTATATTTTCTTGAAAAAAAATTTGAATGCAGACCATGCTATTACCCTGTTAAATTATTAGTCAATATTGGATATGTAATGAGCCATCTAAATTATATTGGAATATAATTTTACCCTTGATCAGAAAAATGGAATATGCGATTTTGAAATTTTAATTAGCTGAAAGAAATTACTACTGTGAAAATTTATGCATCAAAAACATATTGCACGGTCATTTTATTTAAGAAGGATCTCAACACCTGTAAAGTATAACTGATTTTAGTTGCATGCATTTGTTTCTAATAATAGGCTCCATATCCAATAAAATAAGGTTATAAAGTATTTCAATTTATGGGGTTTTTTTTAGAAATATTTGAAATATTTTATTTATTTTGTTAAAACCCTTCCTATCTATATTTTGAAAAGCCCAGTGCTTTAAATTTCTCTTCAAAGTTTAACTTTATAAAATATTGAAATACTAACCAACAAAATTAAAAATAAACACAACATAATTTTTATTTAAATTTACAAAAATAGAGAAATAGAGAAAAGAAACACTAAAACTGCATTTTCTTGAGAATAGCCGGTTGGACCTTCTCCAATATCTGAAAAAATATATAATATCAAAGGGTAAAAACATCACAAAATTCAGGTGTTTTACAGAAAGGATACGTATTTGGCAATACACTGTATTAATTGAGGTGATACAATGTACATTTCATCCACAATATCGCATGTGGTGTTATACTCAGTGATTTATCGGTGTTAAGTGAATTTGAATCAGATCATTTGGGACCAAAATGGCGTTTCAACGGAAGTACGCCATGTTGTGACGCTGTAGAGAGCCCCCATAAAGAATTTTTATCACGTATTAGCATTTTAAAAATATTATTTTAGTAACAAATATATATAACTTGATTTAATAGTAAAATTAATCTTCATCCTTATCCTAAATATGAAAATTGAAGAATAATTCCCTTGATTAACCCTTTGCGTATATTCTTTACTTAACATAGATATTGTGAATATGTGAGGCCTCAAGTAGAGCCTTTACTTAAAATATTTTATTTATTTGATCTCAAGCTAAACCATGGTGATTATGGACACTTGTATGTTCATCTAAGTTAAACCTGTAATTTGTTATTTATTTTTGACATCAAAATTAAGCAAAATATGTGTACAATCATTTGTTTCAATATATATAAATATGCTTTGTGGGCAGTGAGCAGTGTATCACGACCTGCAATGGCCTGACGCCCCTTCCCTCCACTAGTCCGGATAGAGAGAAACCCCACAAAGCGCTGACGGGTCTCAAACCCTGTTGTTTGAGGGATTGTCTACGTATAACGCATGTAAAGACTGTGCACCGGCGGACTCTGCGGAGGAAACTGCTATGGTTCAACGGGGAAAAAGGCGGACACAGCAAGCACCGTGGAATGCTTGGAGCAAGGCATAAATAACAAAGAGATAAGAAACAAGAGGCCCAGGGGCCACAGCGCTCACCTGAGCACATCGGGCTTGTAAATTACTCCCCCCCCCCCCCCC
>PRKT01001777.1:38719-51667 GCA_003671525.1 Saccostrea glomerata | reverse complement strand
CAGTCCTAATTTACAAAAAATTAAGAGTTTAGAGAAGAAAATGGAAAAGAAAGATGATGAGTTTAAAGAATCAAAGAGAAAATCTGCCTCAGAAATGAAGAAACTTGAGGATTATTTCAAGACAAACTTACAATTGGAAAGGGAGCAGAGCAACTATAAATCAAATGAAATGATGAAACAGATGCAAGATTTTTTTCTACAACAGAGAAAAGAAGATGAAAAACGCTGGCATAAACAAATAGATCGGATGCAACAATTGATGCAAAGTGAAAGGCAAATTATGGAGGCAGAATACGAAAGAAAAATAGAAGAGTTCCGGGACCAGTATAGAAGTGATAGTAAATAAATGACAATGTGTAAAAAGATAAAAGAATTGCTATTTTTAATACTATAAATTTTTAACATAAGGAAAAGTTATAAACTTTTCCCCTTTTATATTTTACTTCATATCAAATTAGAATATGGATTTGTGCTTATTGTTTACCATTATTTGTTTTATTTATTTTTTTTTATTGAATGCTGTTTAATGTCCTCTCGAGGAATTTTTATTCATACGGAGACGTCACTACCTGCCGGAATAGTGCTTCAAATTTTGTCCTTTGCTTCTTCGCCCTAACGGCTATTGAGCGGTGAGGGAACCTTTTTGTCCTACATGTAGCACCCACTGCGACACGGGATCTCGAATAATACGGTCTCATCTGAAGGACCGGTTTCGATTTGCCGCAGTTGGATTCGAACCCGCAACGTAATAATCAGCTCCTTACTCCGGGTATTTAAAGCAGACGTTCAAACAACTGCCCCACGCAGGCGATGATGTTTCCCATTATATACCGATTTTAATGCTTACCATTCCGAATAAAGACCTCATATGTACACTTTTACCATATTTCACATTTTTATCAGAATTACATGTATCTCAGTTTTTTGCATTTCATCACATTAAAGGAAATGTAACTTTCTTGACTAACTATTCTAAAATATATCATTATGTTCGCCAAATGAAGTGGGGGAACATATTGTTTTTTACTCTGCTGCTTCTTCTTATTGTTATTATGTATCTCCGAACGAAGTCGGGCAATATATTGCTATTGTACGCCTAAAAACTGTATCCAGGCTTGTTGAAGTCGCGCAACATATTGCTATTGTAGCCTAAAAACTTTTCTGAACTCGTTCTTGGAGATAGCTTGGACAATGTTCCTGAAACTTTCCTTAAAAGAGGATCGCTGTTTAAAGTTCTGTTGTGAATTCGTTCAGTTTAAAGATGGCTACCGTTGCCATGGAAAGTGACGAATTTGTGTTCTCGCTGGAACTTTGAACATTCATCATGAAACTTTGTTATATTTATGATTCGTTTTAAGGATAATTCTTTGGAATGTGTCAAAGCGATATCTATTATTTAAATATTGTAATTGGTCGCGCAAAGTTGCCATAGAAACGAAAAAAGATATAAAGATATTCAAATGTGTTCTCGGACAATCTAAATGAAACTTTATTTAACTTTTGAATAGAAACTTTAGGCGTGAAGTCAACATGCATTTTTTTTAATTCCTACCATTTATACCGGTAATTACGATCTTTTGGAAATTTTAAAGATTTATTCCTTTTACTGTATCAACATGATTTCTACAAAAAAATGATACGAATGCAGTAAATCTATCGTTTAAGCTAATCATAGTTTTGTACTCTTGCATTCTCGTAAATGACTTTCAAATTCTTCATGATATAGAAATAAAAATCACTTACCCATGTTATGATCTTATTTTATTTTTTCAACGCTTTTCGCTGAAACCATATTAAGAATCGTATTCAAGTAAAGTCCCTGTCGCGAGCTGAGCTCATTGTATGTTATCAGAGGTTTCTCTTTAAAATCATTTGCCCACTTTTCATCCAACGTTTTTTTTTTCTTTGAACACATTTGTATTAGAATTATTGTGCTTTAAGTATATCTACAAAATTAATACAAATCTTTGCGTGTATTTATATAATTAGTAAGAATGGTTAAAAACTTAGAACATTCATTTTTTTTTCTGTTGAGGTGTCATAAATTTTCTTATTTACCGTAGTGTGTATTACTGACAAAAATATTGAAAGTTTTTGTTTAAATGAAGGAATATGGCGACACGATGGCATTGTAAACTGTAACAGCTTGTCATGTTTAGTTGATATAAAAAGAAAAGAAAGAACATGTAATGAAATGATAGCACGAAATCTTAGTTGTACTTGAATGCTTGAAAATTGCAATTCTTATATCCCCACTAAACAGTCCCTATCAAATTTGCTTCAAGTCCAACAGTTCGAACGTTTCCCCCAACTGTCGGTCCGTGAACTGTTAAAATGAATGTTGCCCGCTGACGCCATATGGCGCTAAATTGGGTGATCTTTTTATTCGGAAAAGAAGTATAACACAACACACAGCTAGCTTGAGGACTCCCTTAGGTTCCCTATCGTCGGAACTCACGGGTTTTCTTGTTTAATGCAGTGTAACGGAGAGAAAACACTTGGGTTCCGACTTAATGTTGGTACCTCAGCTTATGCAGAGAATTCGATAATGACGTCTCCATAAAACTGTTCAAATGAATCTCGGCGAACAAATACTAATTTTCTTTTTCGTACACTTTTACATGCAGTCATTTCTGATAAATATTGTAAATATTAATCAATGTGTAATTTATCTTGTCATAATAACACTATTTGAATGTAGCTTTTAAGTCTCCTTGATCTTGCTGTACTGACTGAGATGACGTCTTGGACTTTTTTGACACTGTACTTGAGATGCAGATCAAGCTATTATTGAAGCTTGCAAATATGGAATTAAAAATTGAATAAGCATGATCTGACTAAAATCTGGTCATTTTTTTAATGTATTGACCAATATTTCCAAGTCTTATGAAATTAAAAGCTATAAGGTCTCGTTTTAAGCTGCAGTAATGCAAATTTATACATCAAAGTACTAAAATCACAAGCACAACCCTCCAAAAGTTCAACGATATCCGTTTTATTATAAAATATGTTTTTTTTTATCTGCTTATAGCTTTTGTCCCTACTATTTTGAAAAATGCTGGGAGTAAGTTGTGCGCTGTTGCTTTTTTCCCGTAATTTTACATTATTCCAATGGGTATAATCTTAATGTACGAAGTTTATCAAAAGACGGCTAAATATTTATATTTTTTCTGGGCATGAGCAAGTTGCTCCCGGCACTTTTCGGGTTAAGGAATTTGTCTTAAAAATATTCAATTAATTTTAAGGTAAACAATTATTCCTATATCATTGAACTTTTAGAAGTTTTGTAGTCGTACATTTTTTTCCTGCTTTTAAAGGCCGGATCTGACCTAGATAAATATCCACACGGACAGCAATTAAGCATATTAGGGAGCTGGCCACACCTACCATCTGATAAGACCGCAGAGTTATACTATTAATAGATAGCAGCTTGCCACTTACACGTGCTTAAAATAAGACAACAAAGATTGTGCAAATACATAGATATATTAAAAATTATTTCTACGTTTAGAAAAGACGTTTTACGTAACGCCACCAAATGTTTTTCCTGAACTGAATGTTTTTTTTATAGTTCTTCTTCCCAAGTTGCTTACGTGGGTTTTAGGATTACGTGTGTCAGTGATAGAAGTAATGTCTCTACCCACATTTTCATTCCAGTGACACGTACCAAGGAATGCTCGCACTTTATACTGTTCACTTCCAAAAGCAATTCTTTTATCCTCATATATATTTAAAGTGTTATTAAAACTCTCAACAAAATAAGTATCACGTCCTAATCGTAAATCATCCGGGTTTTTATAGATCACTGAATTGATTATAACACCTTTTAATAGTTTTTCTGCAACACGGTTTTGAATCACCACTCGGGAAGATTCGTAGTTTTGATCCACTTTACATCTTGAGAAAGAATGACATCTTTCATGGTTGATTTTGTAGTGATCTAAGATGTTGTCCAACATTTCTCTGAGCGTACCTGAGTCTCCACCACAGTGTTTGATGGCCCAGTAGAAATGTGTAGAAACGGCATCCGGTTTGTCGTAAAGCTCCTCGGACCACGTTTTACCTTCTCTGTACCGTGGTCCACTTGAAATGGTGGACATGGCCTTCTTAATATTTTTTATACCATGCCAAATGACGTTTTGGTTGCAGGTAAATCCATTTTCACGTTCCCTGACTAGTTTGTTAATTGACATATTTCTGTCATGCGTGTGGACGTTGACAGAAACTTGTTTGCTGTCAAGATCCTCGTAATTTTTTTCAGTTCCAGTTTTTTCATGTCTCTGAGTAACTGGATCATCAGTGGTCGCAACATGCACACAGTTGAGAACTTTATGCGTTTTTTCTCCTATTGCCACCACACTGGTGTCCTGGGCATTCACAATGTTTCCCATGTACAGCAGCTACATCCATGAGTTTTTTCACAGAAGGCAGCGATGTCACAAAGAAGTCCTGGTTCACCTGAATTTTCTTAACATTAATATAAGTTCCAGGTGTTTTGGGATGATCGTCGTTGGCTACTGACTTCTTCTAGGTAGACAGCAAATTTTCAATGATGTCGGCATTGTTGACAGGTCTACCCAGTTGTTTGACTAACATTTCCCTGACTTCCTGAAGACTTTGCATAATATTAATTTTCTTGTCTTCATTAGCTGGTATTTCTAACTTAAAAGTTGGAGGACGCTTTCGTTTGTTTTCAGCCATGATATAGTTTCCCAGTGATAATAAAGCTTAGTTAATGACGATTACTAGTATTCTTTGAATTACTCCTGCTTGTATCTTAATATATCATATAGATACATTATCTATACTAAAGGGGGTCATATTTCAGTGGACTGTACCATTTTTTAACAAGTTGTTATCTAATAAAGAAAACATTGACAATTTTGTGAATAATAATTAACGCTTTTAAAATTTATTAGCACTTTACTAATTAAAAAAAAAGATTTTATAAATTTTGTGGGAATAGTTTTATTTACATTAATGACAGAATAATAACAACGTGGTTGCCCCCACTACCACTGTTTAGGTTTCAGATGGAATTGACCAACTTCCACAGACACATGGAGGGACCTCCCGCCAAATGTCAATAAATCAGCCTAGCTGTGATACAGAGCAGGATAAGAAGGCTCAGTGGGAACATCCATGAAACATGTGCGTGAGAGAAATACAAGCAGTATCCCAAATATATACATATGTATAATTTATTGAATTCGTCATCTACTTTAATAATTTCCAGTTTTATCAATAAATAAGGAATTATAGTTAATTATAGTAAATTAAATGAAATCCTGAGTCCCCTAATAGACCTCTCCCCTGCAAAACTTCCCTCTAAAACAAAACGCGGTCTCAATTTAGCAAAATGGAGGAACGAGAAGAGAAAAGTGTTATTTCATTGAGAGTAAATTCAGAACAAAGGGAAGCCATTATACAATTCTTTAATTTTGATAACTGGGATTTAGATGAGATGAATGGAGAAACTAATAACAATGAGGAGGAGGGCGTGAACTTTGAAAGGACATACAACATCCCGCAAAATGAAGACTGTGAAGAATATCAAAATTGTTTATATAAACCATGCATAACTGATGAACGAAATATACAAATGTGGTAGGCATCGGAACCTGTGCCACCAAACACAGGGAACAGTTCCCTTAGAAAAGAAAGGTACAAATTCTTTTGGACTATCCTTTTCCATAGAGGTGTGTTTTTGGATGAGAGATATATAGCTAGGAAAAGAACTGCTTTACTCAACGATCCAAGATTACGAAACACTGTGTGCCATCGTCGAGATATTTTACCAGAATGTGTATTAGAACTTGTAAGGTATTGGTTTACTAATCCAAAAAATAAGCCATACATGGGGCATCGTTGGAACTAAAAGAAAAAATAAATGTCCTAGATTTCTTTTTTAATAGTGTGACTTAATAATTGTGATATTTTCTTTTATTTTGTTTTCCATTTTTTATTTGATTGTTTACTGGGTCTAACCTTCTGGGAGCCACAGACACGTGTTCACGCTGACAATCCTTGTTATCTCGCCGATGTGATGCTTCACTAAGTGACTGAAACAGCATGACTGACCCAAAGTGATAATTGTTTACACTTTCTATGATCTAATCACGGGCTTTGATTCTAATTTACTACTCGAGGAAATGATACTAAAAAATATTGAGGATTATTTTCGGAGTATCTTTGTCTTTCTTTTGAGGTAAGAATATGGCGGCCATTTTAGCATGCGTCAATAGCGACGAGCATTTCCGGTGTAAATGTAAACATTCAGCAGCTGTCCTTCAAACTCCAAAGAAATTTGAAATTTCGATCGCCTCAGAATTTTAAATGAATATTATAGACTGTATTAATTTTTTACACTGTATTTTAATCACCCAAACACATCTGATAACTTAGTTAGATGACTCAACAACGTTCGGAAGGTGTATATTGACGGTATAGATATAATTTAAAAAAAATCTCCTGCGAAGTGAAGAGTGGCAAGAAAGTTGAAATTTCCTCCATTTTTCTCATTGGCTGCTATTAATACTCCAGACCCGTACTTTCAACGTGTCACATGATAAACACAACTGATGTAAGGGAAGTTGCTTTGGCCGACTTGGCAGAGACTCCATACATGCATATGCAATAATAGAATTCCCTTTGAATAAAAGAAATTATGCTAATAAAAATAGTATCAACATTGTATTGATTTTCACGAAATATTTTGAATTTACTATGGGCGGTCTTAACCTAGCTGCGCAATCGTTGACTTGGGTAGAGGGAAATATTAAATATTCCGTCTGTTGGACCAATAAATCTTCTGTTTCCCTCTACCCCAGTCAACAACTGTATGATAATGTTAAGTAAATTGCTGTATGGTCCATTTCAGAGTGTATTCATATATATTATTTCTATTTGTTTTCTCTCTGATAATTCTTTAAAAGTTAAGGTGAGTTGAATTTTTGGTAATTGAACCAGAATATAAATTTCGCCGGTCAAAAAAGCAGCCTAATATCAAAACATGATAATTTCTCGTGCGGCTGTCTTGCTCTGACTTAAGTGGTTGGAACTATTAAAATTCAGATGGGAGTCCTCGTTTAATTTATATCTATCAGACGACAAAATTTCTTAGATATAAATTTATTATTTTTATTTCACGATGAAATGTACACATAAGGAATCAATGTCTAACTTATTGGATATGTCAGTTACATCAATGATAACCCGTTATACAAATTATCCAACCATTGTTGTTGCCTTGGCATATCCAAAAAATGAACCGTGATTCGTTAAATATAATCACTTATATTTTTTAAAGAATAAACAAGATAATGAAAGATTGATGCTTATTTTTTTTTCCTACAGTGTCAGACTCCGACGTTAGCTGCTCCATACTTTAAGATAGTGGACACAAGGGAAAATCACCATGATTTCAAAAAAGAGAGAACTATATGTATTTCGTTTTTCCTTTGAAAATATTTAATGTCTTATTTACCTTTCTGATGATTTGTCATTTTAGCTCAAGTAATCAAACAGGCTCAAGCTTTTCTGATCAAAATTCGTGCGTTGTCTGTCGTCATCGTCGTTGATATAAACTTTTAACATTTATTTAATGCTTTTCGCAAGAACCACTGGGCCTCATTTTATCACACTTGTAACAAAGTATCCATTAGTGAATATGATTCACGTCTGTTCAAAAGAAGGAACACGCCCTCTTACTAGGGAACATAATTATGAATTATTGAAGAAAAAAAAAATAATGGCATCTTCAAGAAATGTTCTGAGGAACCACTGGCCAAGGAACGATGAATCTCATGCACGTGGAAGCATTGTGAAGTAGTGCAGATTCAAATTTGTTAAAATCATGACCCCCTAAGGAAGGGTTGGGCCACAATGTACCGTCCAAGTTTTACAAAGGAATACAAAGGGAAAATCTTTAAAAATATTAACAAAAGCAGCAAAGTCATGATTGGTCATGTTTATGTGATAGAATCTTCCGGTAGTGTAGTTTCAAGTTTGTTCAAATCATGACCCCCGTGGGGTGAGTAGTTTAAAGTAGGGCCACAACAAAAGTAGAAACTCGTAGAGAAAAGTTAGTCAAAAAAATCTAACTTTTCCTTATTAAGGGTCCTCCACACCATGTGACTTGTGACGTATGTAGAGAAAAAATACTTTTACTTTCGGTTCGATCGAGTTTCTGTACGAACGATTTGACCTAACACCGTTTGTAAACAATGAACACACGGCATGATCACGGAGTGACCGATGGAAAAGAATGTGCGGTTTTTGTTAAATAAAAGGACAACAGACGTCTTGGATTATGTTACATAATAATTCGTAAACAACAGGTACCGGTGGATATGACGAAAAACGTTTAGGTTATTTATCCTTTCAAGTTAATCAACTTAGTCTGTTTTGATAGTTGAAATTTCGGCACACTTATTTGTGCGTTTCAATAATGCATTATCTCATTTTTGTTTATAAATATTAATAAAATAGTGTGTGTTTCTAGTTTTCCTCTGTTATATTTGTCCAGTTCAGTGGCCAGTAATTACTAAATATAGCATGCTGACGTAGGCGGAGACTTGCCAAAGTTTTTGAGTCCCAGGCAACAGGAAAGATAACTCCAAAAAGGAACTTTGATACCAAAGATTTTGAAAATGTTTTTTCTACATCAGTGCATTTAATTTTAATTCAATTTTTTGATGTAATCTAATTCATTAATGTTTCTTCTCCACAAAAGGAGTCCTTATTGATTTTTCTCGAAATGTATTTCAGAGAAATTGAGTTTTGTGTACTTTTTATAAATAAAATAAATTTCTGTAAAAAATATGTTGATGGATAAAAATAAATTTTTATGGTTATTCTGTGAGCTTAAAAATATACGAAAGGATAAGACAAAGTTTGTTGTGCTAGGTATGAACATGCTCTGGGAAAAAATTTCTTATAACTTGTGAAATAATTATTTTTAAAAATCAGTATAAATTACATTTTAATCCCTGGACAGTTTTTAAAGGTTGATATGCTTGTTAAAAGTAATGCTCAATAATATGAGAGCATAACCTGTGAGTGTGTGGAGGACCCTTAAGTGTTTACATTTTGATTTCACCGGGTGCGTTCAATTGTCAAAGTCTGCTCACCACAACTGCACGGACTGAGAATATATTGTGTGTTTGTTTTGCTTTGGAACATGTCTACTCTGAATATTCTGGATTATAGTATTGATATTTTTCATTCAAACACAACAAAATTGCCACTTTTCCTAAGTATTAAGAGTAAAATTAAAATTTGTGAAAGTGCAAGGATGTGTCAATCAAACCCGCTAAAAAATTTGAAGTTTTAATAACTTTTAAATGAAATAAGATTTTAAGTTAATTTTTGTGTGAAATGCTATTAAAATATATAATTCGTATTATTATAGAGAAAAAATTAACTTCACATCTGTGTCCAAGTACCTTTAATAGTGTTTATATTTCCAATTGAACATGTAACTATGTAAATATATAGTGTTAAGTCTATAACAAAAAAGAAAATGCTAAAGTTAACTTTAGTTAATTATTGTTTATTAAAGTTAACTAAAGTTAACTATAGTTATAACTTTGACCCTCTAAAAACTTTTGTTTACTATAGTGATCACTTTGAAAATTTGAAAAACTTTGATGGAAACTTTGACACTTTGAAAAAAAAATTGATGCAAAACTTTGACACTTTGAAAAACTTTATCAAAAACTTTGTGACACTTTGAAAAACTTTATCAAAATCTTTGTTACACTTTGAAAAACTTTAGCAAAAAACCTCGACACTTTGAAAAACTTTAGCAAAAACTTTGACATTTTGAAAGACTTTGACGAAAACTTTGACACTTTGAAAAATTTAGGCGAAAACATTGACACTTTAAAAAACTTTGACACTATGATTTACTATAGTTAAAACTTTGATTTACTATATGAACACTTTGATTTACTGTAATGAGCACTTTGATTTACTTTTGTGAAAACTTTGACGATATGATCTACTTATAATACATATTCAGAGACTAAAAACAAAATTAAGAGAAAATTTAAACTATTATTTGAAAAATCGTTCCTTTATTAATCAATGAAAACTTTTAATATCATAAAGTAATTTTATAGCATCCAATATTTTTTTTTAATATATTGCATACAAATTGCAAAGAATTCTCATGTTGTAAATACTGAACGAAGTCACTAATACTGGGCGAAACCTGAGATGTATTAAATAACGTTTTTATTAATGTGCTACAGAATATACGATTTTTTTTTATATGTTTATCACAGAAAAATTTACAATTTTCCTCTTTGGAATATAATAAACACAACACTGTTTAGCAAAATGTTGTAAAAATAAAATCAGACCAAAGTTGTGCAGATAGTAAATTTTTTGTATGTCAGGGTATTCTACTTGTATCACAGGTTATGTTGAAATCAGTGGAAAGCTGTTAGAGGAGTAGGTTTTGGAGATTGTATACAGACAAATAGACGATGGAGTCTTTACTATCGCATAAACTCTGACCAATAGATCTAAAAAAAAAACCCTTTCAGTATATAAATCATATAAGTTTTAAAAATTATATACTATAAAAATCATGTGTAATTCATGAGGAATTAAAGATAAAAAATGAAAGGCACTGATTTATTTTAAGCTTGCTTGTTATTGAAATTAAATGATCTTAAATTATTTCTAAAGAATTATTTGTACAAAATGAAATATGTTATTTAGTGTAAGACTCATTGTCGTTGATAAAAAATGATTATAATTCTTAATCACTTATAATATATTTTACAAAAGTAATTCACCGAATCAGAGTGCTTTCTTAACATTCCTGACGAAATCATATAAATTGTAGGTACAAGGCAACATTGTAAGTACAACGCAAAATTCCGTTATTTTAAATTGGGAAAAAGAAAACAGTTTAAGCAACTTGAACTTTTTGGTCCACAGCAACGAAATTTATGACGTCTGTCTTCATAAGAATCGCGATGATAACTTGCCATTCCATTAATGTACCCTGCACCGGGACATTGAACATGTACAACTTGGTAAAAGTCGTTGACGTATCTTTTAAAAATGTAATAAAGAAGCAAATATTATAGCTAATGAAATTACTTTTAAAAAATGTGCTAAATATAATGGATGCGAAATAAGACCGACTAAAAGTTTTCTTTCTCTCCACTTTCTAAGTAAACACACAATTTTAATGAAAAAAGGGGATTTATTAGTTTAGCTGATTAGTATTTCACCTAATGTATTCATAATTAATTTTTAAAAATGCTATTGAATGTGGAAATATGTGTTCAGTTTTTCTTTGTTAAATTTCGTTTCTGCATGACAATTTGTAATTTTCAGAACAATTCTTGAAAGAAGGTGTACATGTAGCAGTTTTTTTTAGTTATTTTCCCTAAATGTGTAGCAGACGAAAAGAAAAATTTTATGTTACAGAAATTGTTTTTTTTTTCAAATGCAACAGTATATAAAGCACAATGAATAACAATTTGTGGAAGCTGCATATTGACTTCAAATTTGTCATTTGATAAAGTGTAAATTAGTCTCACAGCAAAATAAGATTTCCGTTTTTAATTAAATAGGGATTCCCCGTTGTTCTGAAAAATTGCCTCCTTGAAACATAATAATTTTGAAATATGCACAAAGAGGCAGGAATTTTCTTCAAAACTGCCATTTCCGATTTTTGTTTCAAATAGGCACATTTTTCAAAAACGCAAAAATTGAATAAAAATTATTCTCCATAACAAAAATGTTATGGGATATTTTATTTCATGTGTATGAGGGAAACTATGCATGATATAAACCTAAAATGTGGTGTTTCTGCTATATAAAGCAGGTAATACATGTACCCGACCATAACATAGTCCTATAGCTGTATCTGTTATATAGATAAAGCGCAGGTTATTAAAATTAATTTAATTCATTTAATGTTCTTCTAGATACATAGGGGATAATCGCGAGTTTTTGCAACACCCTCTTTCTTTTATATTGATTAGTCTTCAAAAACATACCTGTCCACTCACAGTTCACAGTTACATCTGAACTTCTTATAATATTTCCGCAATGGAGTTCATAACGTCTATCTTCGTAATAATTTCGATGAAATGAAACTATAGCATCGATGGCTTGAGTTTGCAAGGAATATGGAAGGGAATTATCGCCAAAAGTCTATGTATCTTACTTTTATTCTTATTCTGACTACTACTTTATGCTTTGTCATTATTGTAATTAAATGTCACCTTATTGTTTTCATATTCGTCTTTATTACCTTTCACTTTGACTTTTATCCTTCTTCAGTTTGCCCTTACTTCTGTGTTGCTTTATTCTTGTAAATTCATTTTACTTTCTTTTAAATTGATACAGTTTCTTAAATGATTATCTCTATTACGAACGTGAATTCAATCAAACAAAGAATGAAGCATATTCAATGAAGACGAATACAAGTTGTCAAAATTTAGTGCCGCATTATAACGCTAGGTGGCAGGGGTGTTCGCTACTAGTGTTGGTAAAACTAGGTAAGCAAACCCGGGCCGGGGTTATTCGAGATTTTTCAATTTTCTGCCTTAATACTTTATCAGTCGACCTTCTGAAGGCCGAATCCGATCACCTGATCCAATGATGGAAACTCCATATTTATTTTCTCTGGGCATACAGGAATAGCGGCCTCTTTTTTCAGACAACTTTATATAATTTACTGAATATGTTCATTGAAGGGTAAGGGTCAAATAAGTTAAAGTAGTATAGTAGGGAAAAATTTAAATTTGACACTATAGAAAAAGTTGAATCTAACCCAACCACCCCGCCCCCGAAATAGGATTTCAATGGCGTCGGACAAAGTGAAAGTTGGGGCCCAGGGGGGTGGGGGCAAAGCGTAAGAAATATTTTTTAGACCTTCAAAAAAAAAACTTGACAAGCCCCCCCCCCCCCCCCCCC
>PRKT01001777.1:13197-36757 GCA_003671525.1 Saccostrea glomerata | reverse complement strand
GGGGGGGGGGGGTTCCTGACCCCCGATCCCCCTCTAGATCCGCGCATGCGGTTAAACGTACCCCATAGGAGGTTGTACTGACGGAAGTCAGTATATATATTGAGACTTGGGGGTGTGATTGTACATTATATAACGTCCCTTTAAATTGGAGAATTTCTAACTCAAATGGGGAAGCCACCTCTTGTCGGTGGAGCGCTGCAAATTTGTCCTATATACCCGGCACTTATAGCCATTGAGCTGTGAGGGATCTTTTTTTTCTGGCCAGCACCTACTGCGATACGGGACCTCGGATAATACAGTCTAGATCTCATCCGAAGGACCGAACTCCACGTCCCATAGTGGAACTATGATTCGAACCCACGACGTATTGATCGACTCCTTACTACTGTGTTTCATGACTCTAGAGCAGACGCCGTAACCAAAGTGCCACGCGGGCGACTGCACCCGGGGGGGGGGGGGAGTCATTATCCATTTGTACTCGTGAAGATTATCTATGTTTAACTAAATGGTTTAAATGATTTAATTATTAACCACTATTAAAATGATATCATTTAAACATTTATTCATATAGGACGGATAACTTTTCTTCAAAAACTGAAAACGTTAGTATATAAACATTGTTTTACGATTTAAAAAAAAAACTATTCGGGGGAGGGGTTGCTATGAAGGGGGACGAATTGCTATATACAGCGAGATTTCCAACGGATGACTAGCTATATATTGAAACTTCCCCGGGGGAAGTCTCACTGTATAGTCTTCCGAAGGAAGCATCACTATGTAGTCAGTCTTCCAGGGGAAATATTACCATCTTCCGAGGGAATAGCATTATCGGGTACATACCCGAACTTATAACAAACATCATTTGAAAATTTAAGTTCGATTTATAAAGTATTAAGGCAGAAAATTGAAAAATCTTGAATAACCCCGGCCCGGGTTTGCTTACCTAGTTTTACTAACACTCGTAGCGAATTTTTTTTTTTCTTTTTCAAAGAAAGTGACTCTCATTAGCCACGTACCTCAAATCACTTTACTCGACACTAATCTAGTGTTTCGGCGGTGTGATATGTATATACGAGGTTTAAGATTTTGATTGTATATTAATTAGCTGCAAATCCGCCATCATCAGGAGCCTATTTGCACATCTGTTATACAGATTATTAAATTAGTTAGGAGAGAAATTAGCTGCAAATCCGCCATCATCAGGAGCCTATTTGCATATCTGTTATACAGATTATTAAATTAGTTAGGAGAGGAGCATATTACTCAGATTTTTAATGTGTTTAATGACACAATAGGTTTTTCTTGGAGGATTGTATTGCAATCCTTATATCTTTTTGAATATGCTGGTATTTTAAGAATTTTATACATCGTTTTTATTAGCGAATATCGCATACAGAATGGGGTTCCTGACTTAGAACCGGTTGCATATTCAAATTTTTGTTTGAAAATATTTGCACATTCAAATATATTAAATCTGAGTAAATAAATTTGGTCTGTTGTGGGCTCGGCTTAGACTGAGAATTTCCCTAAAATCCGTATCAACAGCAGCCATAAGCTTCTCCAATTGCACATTTGTGTAGTGATGTTACATCACAGCTGACCAGCAAGTTCTCTTTGTGTGGTCGCGGAAGTTCATTCTTCAATGTGAAGTCTGAGATATCCATAAAATTTGTGTTCAAGTTATGCATGCACAATAAATGATTAAAATTACAATCAATATAAATGACTACATTTAAGTAAGTGCCTATTTGAAATGTAATAGGCCTTCTTGAGAAATAAAGGTAATTTGCAGCATCAATTACTTTTTGTATATTTTATGGAGTAGATTTAATCTCTCCGTCCTCGTGTTATCTGCTTATTGCAGAAAGCTATAAGTAATATAGTCAAGGACACCCTTTGCATTCATTTCAGCCATGTGTTCATCAAGATGTTTTGATTTGGGATACTAAATTCAGCAGTTATATTTTGAATTTAAGTGCCGTTTATACGACTCTTTACCGTGTTTCATTCAGTGACATCATTTAGTCAGCTTTTATGAGATGAAATGTTTGTTTTTATTAAGTTCCATCAATGCTTTTTATAAAGCAAATCTGAGATTTCAAATTTCTCTCCGACTTCCAGTGATGACAATTCAAGTTTTGTATTGTCGAGGTACGTAATATATGGAGTTATTATAACTCTGGTTCAAATTCAACCGCTTTTAAAGCGAGAAAGAGGCATCACAATGTTCTCATTAGGATCAAGAGACAAGTATCTATTTTCATTTTTTCAGCAAACTCATTGATAAACGAATGAGTATATTTCTTGCATGTTGTGACTTTGGAGAGGGCCCTCTCGTCAAAAATAATTTGTCATTATCAGACAATATGTCCGATGTGAAAATGAGATACAAGCTCAGGAGCTAAGAGAACTATTGTTCTATGCTCTCTTTGTTGATTGGCTTTGTAATTCTTAAGCCTTGCGCAATTTGCGCTTTAACATATAGAGTTCCGATCGGAACGACGTATCATTCTGTTGTGAATATACTTAACTGTAGTTTTAGAACCAGGGCACGTGGAAAATCACGTGATTCAAATCTCCATTCGTACTTGACAAATCAGAGTGATTGGAACTTAATTAGCGAGTGATAAAATACAAGCATAGCTACCTGTTTCATTACTCCCAATCAAAATATAATCCGAAAACACATTTTAGTAAATATAAACTGATTAATACAGTCACCCAGTCACAATTCCAGATACGTTTTGGGTTTGCTGCATTCTTATACGACATTTATATTCAACCGTGATTGGGTTATGTAGTTTAGAGACTTATTTATGTAGAACCGTGACTGGGTTATGTAGTTTAGAGACTTGTTTATGTTGAACCGTGACTGGGTTAGGTTGTTAAAAGACTTATTTATGTAGAACCGTGACTGGGTTAGGTAGTTTAGAGACTTGTTTATGTAGGACCGTGACTGGGTTAGGTAGTTTAGAGACTTGTTTATGTAGAACCGTGACTGGGTTAGGTTGTTAAAAGACTTATGTATGTGGAACTGTGACTTGGTTATGTAGTTTAGAGACTTGTTTATGTTGAACCCTGACTGGGTTAGGTAGTTAGAGACTTGTTTATGTTCAACCATGACTGTGTAATGTTGAATAGTGACTCACTGGGATATGTATTTCAGTGGCCGTTTTACACTGTTCGGTGACTGGGATCTGTTGAACCATGACTGGATTACTAGGTTTCCCTGTGTATCGGTTTTTAGTTTCCGATGAATGTTTTTTTTTATGAGTTATGGCACAGTTGAACATTTTATTAGGTTATGTTGAACACCTATATCATCATATATTGCTCGTTGAACGTTATTTTATTTCTAGGACCTAATTCCTTTTATCCAGGTTCATATTTAGAGACTAATTACCTAGCTTTATATGGGCTGGATTCCTTTTAACAACCTTCTTTTTGTCTCGGTAGATTAACATACTTAATCAAGTAAATAATATTCTGCAGTACGTGCACATGCTAAGTACTAAAGTAGGTCACTAGTTCTACTTTGGCATGCTTGTGTATAGAAGTGATACTAATAGGTCATGAAATTTATTATGTTTACTATTAAATACCACAAACTTAGTGAAATCGTACTTTCGCTTGGATGTCATAATATTAGGTCTCCGATTAAAAATCGAATTAGTTGCCACACATCAT
The DNA here is from genome assembly GCA_003671525.1 of Saccostrea glomerata. NCBI lineage: Eukaryota > Metazoa > Mollusca > Bivalvia > Ostreida > Ostreidae > Saccostrea > Saccostrea glomerata. Next base: position 33,070 of record PRKT01001777.1, on the reverse strand, counting down.
CATGTTTACAAAAGTATATTGCATCGGGATCGAATATGTGTTCTATTACAAAAAACCATACCGGAAATAATATTCCCGGAATCCAGGACTAGGTTATGTTATAGACTCTACGTAGCGAACACCCTTGCCACCTAGCGTTATAATGCGGCACTAAATTTTGACAACTTGTATTCGTCTTCATTGAATATGCTTCATTCTTTGTGTGATTGAATTCACGTTCATAATAGGGATAATCATTTAAGAAACGGTATCAATTTAAAAGAAAGTAAAATGAATTTACAAGAATAAAGCAACATAGAAGTAAGGGCAAAATGAAGAAGGATAAACGTCAAAGTGAAATGTAATAAAGACGAATATGAAAACAATAAAGTGACATATAATTGCAATAATAACAAAGCATAAAGAAGTAGTCAAAATAAGAATAAAAGCAAGATACATAGACTTTTGGCGGTAATTACCTTCCATAAAAGAACACTGAAACTTCAATGGACTGTCCCATGCGTTCTTCCAGCTGAGAGCCACTTGACAATAAAGCACCAGGCATATTCGCAGAAGCAAATACAGCAGACTATTCATCTTATAACTAAACACATAAAACCGAAGCTTATCTACACAATAAATTAAGCAATTACAGGGTGCATATGGCATCATATCAATAAGGAATAGAAACATATAATGAAACATGTTATGAAAGATAATCAAATTAGAAGTCTGTTCTTAATTGTAGGATGAACAATTTAGCTTCTCTTTTATTCCTTTTTCCCTACATGTACTGATATTTAAAAAAAGAATTAACTTCGATGGTAAGATTAAGATTTATCTCAATAAATTTTCTTACAAGTAGAAATATCTTCTCTCTCTCTCTCTCTCTCTCTCTCTCTCTCTCTCTCTCTCTCTCTCTATCTCTCTCTCTCTCTCTCGCACGAGATTTACATGTATATTTGGCCTCCGTAGCGTCAGACAGAGAGACAAATGCGCAGACTTGCATGCATATTAGGCCTCCTTAGCTTCTGACCTACCGATCTGCCTAATTTACATTCCGGTAGAATTATCAAGAAATCAGCTCCGATGATTTTGATTTTAAAAGAGATATCACAGAGAAAAAAAATAGAACTGGAAATATTTCCCTATCATGATAATTCTTGTGACCGGTCAGCAGGGTATAGTCACTCCTCCCTGTCACCTGATCACACCTCTGATGTTTTGGAGGTCCATGTTTGCTCTGCTCCTATTTTGTATTGTTTTATGGACTTTTGATCTCGAATACTGTTTGTCATCTCCATATCTTTCGTGTAAATTCAAAATTAGAAATGAATTAATATATAGTTTGTGCTAATTATATAAAGGTTGATATATGAGGCTTTAATTATAGTTTTGAAATTATCCACAATACAATTATATCATTGGTTTTTCAAAGGACAAAGAATATCTAAGGGCGAAATGTCTTTTAATATCAAAGCTTTTAAGATTTGTGGTATAATTGAAATATAATTTAAAAGAATCAGAAAAATCAAACTTCCAGATAGATTAATTTTATTATGAAATTACAGTTTTATTGTCATATTAGGACTCTCAATATAGAACTGATGCAATATAAAAAAAATAACAGCTCAACTTAAAAAAGAACAGGAAAACCTGGCCACAGGATCATTAAGCATCTTAAGATTAAGTCAAATTCTTCATGTTATACTTAAATGTTGTGGAAGTCAAGCAGATCAAAATTAAAATAAGTTTCAATATTGATTTACAAAAGTGCTGTAATTTGCAAATTTTGAAATCAATTCAGTAATTGATAAAAGAAATGATACAGTCAGTTGAAACTTTGACTTAAATCTAAGTCTGTTTCGTGACCCTTTGGCCTGGTTAATTCGACAATGCAGTCATTAAAGGCAATTCTTTTTAACCACTTGAATTATTTTTGTATCTGCTTCTTTACTAAACAAGTTTTAAAGGATTATCAACAGAATAAGGTCGGCGCAAGTATAACTTATTTTGTTTTCAAGACACAATTAAAGATATTCACTATATTAAACAGGATATTCCAAGAATGTTGGATATTGCTGCACAAGGGAAAACTGCAGTTTTTGGTACTGTTCATTAAATTTTGGTTTATTACGAAAAAAATAAACGTTTAATTTGAAAGTTTTGTTGATTTTCAATCAAGGAGGAACAAAAAAATTTGTGCAATAATTTTATTTTATTTTATTTATTTATTTATTTATTTATTTATTTATTTATTTATTTATTTATTTATTTATTTATTTATTTATTTTGATATTCTCACTATGCTATACATTTTTATTGGTTCTTTGCATAGAAATCCCTATATCCACCGTCGGATACTTACGGGTGATCTCGCATTTACTTACCAGTAATGAGTAAATTCAGACAAGATCACCATTGGACATCCGACGATGTCTTATACAATGTACCTAAGCTTAAGGATACATACCACAAACAAAATTTTCTACACAGAAGAGTTTAACTGGCATATAATATTTCAATAGAATTGTAATTAAGAAATTTGAATTGAAAAAACTGAAACCCTTAGCAAGAAACCCATACATTTTTTAACTTTTCGAAAAACATATTGATCTGTAAATTTGCATTTTTTGCCAAATTTTGTGGCTTGGCCAAACATTCAGTTATTTATTAAGGACAAATCACTTTAAAACTGGTACCAAATCAATCAAATTATAAAATTTTGATTGCGTAATTTATCCTTAAAAAACATGCAGAATGGTCGAGGTCTTTCGGGTGAGGCCTCAAAAATAAGGCCCGTAGTGAGGAAGACGATCGCGGAATAAAGATCCCTTTCTGTTCAGTTGCCCCGGGTTCCAAGAAAATGTCTAAATTTGACCCTTTTATTGAAATATTGTTAAATATCTTCATGAGCTGAAAATTCTGGGAAGTATTTCCATAACAATACACAATCAATCAATTTATCACAAGACACTGAAACGGAAGAAGAATAGTCTTAACTGCAACAACTACAGCAGAGGACATTAGAAGACATTTTATTTGGGTTGATAGCAGATCTTAATAAGCAAATTTGAAGGTAGTTAAGTATCACAGGATATAAAATTTTATTATCAACTCCTTTAGACAGAAATTTATTTTTTTTCATTCATGATGGAAATGAAAACTATGTATAGTAAATATGAAACTTAAAGATGATAATATTCGACTTAAATATACAATGCAAGTTTCCATCTTCGTTTGTGTGTTAAAACTTTGATATATGATTATAATTATTATGATATCAGCATTATATTTCATTATGATAACATAAAAAAGAGGAAATGATAAGCATTTAGTGTAAGTAAAAAAGTTTTAAAAAGTACATGTTTTTCTTTCTTTTTAGGATTGAATAAAAATATGAATGCCAATCAGGAGAATAGGACAGGTATTTTTATATCTTTTTCTGTGGAATTTTATTTTAATGTTTATGCATTTATTTGACACACTGTAAAATCAATATAATTAATTTGGCTTTTGATGAAATTATTCTTTATCAAAAGCAATTCATCTGAAAAATTGTCAAACAAGTTTTGAAGACAACTATTGAACAGCTTGAAAACTTTTCAAAGAAGAAACTGTTCTCCTTCTGCTAAGTTAGCAAAATCATACCTTTTGTCACGCGTTTAAAAAAAAATTGTCTGAAAACAGGAAAGGAAAATATTTATTTAGAAACATTGCATATAAATAAAGAAGAAAAGTATCAAAAAATTGATTTCAAGTATTCCAGAAAACAAGGAAATCTACATTTGAGTGCATGCTTAAGTGTGTTATAAACTGAGATACTGAGACTAAGTTAAGCACAACTTTGAAATCTCAAATAATATACAAAGTAATATTCCAATTAATTTCCTCCATATCTAGAAATAATTATTACTTTATTGAATATTGATTAATCAAATAATTTTTCTCAATATTTGTAAATAATTTCAAAAGATTCTGTACTATAGATTTTTAAAAGAAGTTATAATATGAGTTATCAGGTATCAGGTATCATTTGTAAAGATTTATTGCAAGACACCATTACATGTACCAATTACCACATGTCAAATCCATACTTCACTTTAAAACTTTCAACTGTGAACACTTCGTTTAATTTTTTGAGTTTACCCAAAAGGAGCTTGGGGACGAAATAATCTGTTTGTTTATTTTTGCAAAAATTTTGAAAGAGCACTAATATGCTTTCGGGGTGTGGCTTGCACAAATATAAAAAAATGACTTTTGAAATGTTTGATTTGTTCCTAAACAGAAGGTTTCCTTTTAGGCACGGTATATTTCGCCTTGTGAAGTAAACATTAATATCTGTTGTGTTACCATTTAAAATCATGTTTATTATGATTATTATAAAAAAAAGTATTTTCTCCCGAAGAAAGTTCTGAACAATTACTGGAAATTTAATGAATTGTTAAGAGATCTAACGTGTTAAATATTTATCATTATGAATATCAGACATGTGTACATACATGTAAATAAATTAGTTTTGTTTTTGTTAACAGGGTCCACTTCAGTTCAATTTATCACGAATGACCTGATAATAATTTCCTCGACTGTTGTTGGATTAACTATCATCGCATGCTTAGTAGCTTTCATTTATTGGTTCAGAAGGATCAGAGGAAAAGTCCGTTATGCGGAAAATTCGAAATACTGTTTGAAACACATCTTATGGACATTGATAACGATCATTATTTTTCTAGCGGATATTGTCAGTGACATTGGTATGACATACATTTACTGCAGCGAAAATTACACTAGGGATTTTATTTTGTCTTTGATATTTACTATATTTCCAGCCTTAGTACATGTTATACCAATAATTTTAATAGCGATAAAAGAGAATGAAGTGGCTGAAAATAAAAGTAATGAAAAGAATGAAAATGAAAAAGATCAGAAGGAAAAATATGATGAAAATAAAGAAGATATAACTGAAAATAAATGTGATGAAAAGAATGGAAATGATGACGATCAGAAGAAAGAAAATGGTGAAAAGAAAGACGATATGACTGAAAATAAATGTGATGAAAAGAATGGAAATTATATATGATGATCAGAAGAAAGAAAACGATGAAAAGAAAGAAGATAAGGATAACACACAAAGAAAAAATGAAAATTATTATATCAACAAGTTGATTTTTTCCAGCTGTTTATTTTTTTCACCATTTATCCAACTATATCTGTAAGTACATGGTTGTAATATCTTTCTATCATTTATTTCATAATTTCGAAATAAATTTCAAATGAGAGAGAGAGAATTTACACCTTGCCTCTCACTACAAATGTAAGCATTAGGGTAAAGAAACGTGGTGGATTACACAATGATGATTTTAACGATGTTAAATTTTCTATAGAAAATATACATGGAACTACAAATACTTTATGTTCGTGCCCCTCTAATTATAATTTCAGGTTGACTGGACTTTTAGCCGTGGGGGCAATGCACAAAAGATCTGAAGAACTGGTAAGAATGGCATCTTTATTAGGGCTGATTGAAACAACCTTTGAGTCTGCACCACAAATCATTGTACAAATTTATATCAACATAGAAAATGCAGACCATGGGGAGACAAAATCAAGTAAGTTAAAATCAATTATTCTTTATTAACTATAATGCAATGCACATCGATGTTTGATCTTTGAATATTTTACATTTACAAGCGTTACATATCTGTGAAAAAGGCATAAATTACGGACTCCCGGATTTTCATCAGACAAGTTAGCTACCTCAGAGGATTTCATATTTCTTCATATGTCCTTACACGTATTGTTTAGGAAAAAGAACAACAGCATTAGTTTTCTGAATGCGCTTCCTAGCCTGGTGTTTGCTCTGTATGCGTTCTGGGTAAGCCCCTGGAAGGACCACCAACAAACATGGACAGAGAATCTATAGTCTCAATCTGTGGTTGTTTCTGGTCCGTACTTTATGTGCATGTAATTTTGTACATATCTATTGTTTGAAATAAAACATTCCTTTGTAGAATACTTCAGATATATTACCTTGGTTGGATCAGTGCTGGGACTTGCAAAATCAATGTACAACTTTAAACATGACGTTGAGAAAGGCGACAGAAGTAAGCTAACTTTACCAACGAAAATTTTGTCTTTTCTTTCTCGCATAGCAGAAATTGGACCAAGAGTTATAATTTTAGCATTGTTTGTTTCTGAGTTTAGATTTTACTCTGTTATTTTCTTTGCTGTCCATATGGTAATTACTTTTGGAATAGCTTTTGTTGCAGGCTATAATAATGGAGTTTTAGATGCATTTGAAAGAGAACGTGAAATAATGCTTTTGTTGCTTGGTAGCTTTGCAAACACGTTTTTCTTTTGCAAGTATAAGTTGTATGAAAACGTGAAAGAAGAAATGCAGTCAAGAATTACAATAATGTTTTACATGTTTTATTACATTGAAAATGCAGTTTTGATCACACTTTGGTGTGTAGTAACTAGAGATAAAGATGTTTGGTACTTTTATGCAAGTATTGCAGTAGCGATAGGAGGGTTACCTCTACACATTATATTGTTTAAGGGTTATCTTTATCTGAAATTTCATCAAAAGAGGTATAGAACTAAAAACGGTTACACCGCTGATTCCGATGGAATCGAAATTAAATCTTATGACGTTAATGCTTCTTGATCTCTCCATATATTACTCTGGTTTAATAGGTCATCCCTATAAAAACAAAAGTAGGTGTAGTAGGGATACTTTGCTTCTTGTCTAAATTTACCTTTAAAATTCCTTATATTTATTCTTCATCAGTGAAAATGCACGGTTGAGTATAGCACCTAAATGCCATCAGGTAGTTTATTAGTGATGTTTTGTTTATTTATACACCTGTACCTCCAATTTTTGGAGGTCCGTGTTTACTCTGCTCCTATTTTTTATTGTTTACTGGACTTTTGATTTTGAATACTGTTTGTTATCTCCGTGTTTTCATAAGCAGGAGAAATAATCTAAAATATATATTTAACATGACTTCACTTCGTCTATAAACTGAATACTCAAAACTGAAAATGTATAATATTTCCTCTTTAATATCTTAATTTTGTCATCATCATGAGAAAGGTGGCTTAATTGATGTTACATTATTTTCATCAAGGACAAAACAATCTTAACACCAATAGTTATTATTTCTATAATATTCTTAGTTCATAGTGGAATCGCAGAGCAATTATATGGTTAGAAATGAACATTGTCCCTTTTAATCAAAATATTTGAATATAGTACAAATTTAAAATAAACAGATGAACTAATGCAGAGATTCAGTGAAAATAAATAGTGATTAAGTGTTTTTCAATCAATCTAGTGATAAAATCCCTCTTTTAAAAATCGTCGCATTATCGTGCAATTAAAATAAGTTCAACATTTACATGTATAAAATTTAATTTACTTAAAAATGCAGGCATGGGATGTCAACAAGAATAAAAAATACAATAAAGTATCATAAGTATTAGTATTAAAATGTAGAACTAATGCAGAATTTTTATAGTTGTTAAGTGAGCATAGGTAATTCTTAATCATTTTATACAATCTTACTCATTATTAGCAATATGAGCTGCGAGATTGACATAAAAAAAATATTTCAAATTTGTAATTAACTATTTCAATGACAGGAAAATAGGACGTTTATAAACTTCTGTTGTTTATATTTGCTATAAAAGAACTTTTTGTAAGCTTTTATTGAAGCAAAATTGAATTATTGTCGTCATGTACAATAATGATTTCTTATATAATACTGTATATTTGGTTGTACAGAAATATTTCTTCTGAAACATTTTTAAACTTTATTTTGGTTTTTTTTATCATAAAGGTTTAGATTACATACAGATTAATTATAATAACACATTTAACCAGCAAAATAAAATTCTTAAAAATGCAGCTCATATGACTTTAATAACATTAATTGCAATTCAGAACTTATTCACTTAATATTCGTTATATTATTATACAGTGAAAACTATCTAATCCGACACCTGAATAATCCGACAAACTGTGGATTCCGACGTAAAATTTCTTCCCCATGTTAGTATTTTCCTTCTATATAACACTGTGCAATCCGACACCCTGTCAATTCCGACACAAAATTCGTCTCCCAGTGCATGTCGGATTAGACAGGTTTCACTGTATTAGATTGATTTATTATATTAAGTCAATATATTATATTAATATATTCCATTAATATCATGGATGTTTGTGAAGAGATTAAACTATAACATTTAAAATAAATATAATTAAATTCTTACACGATGTGTTTTGTTTGGGTTTTTTCTTTATAAAAAAAAAATGCTTCTGCCATCAGATAAAGAAAGTAAAATTGTGTAAACTGTTGTCAGATAAAGAAGAAGCCGTAAAGAGTTGATGTAGATAAATGTACTGATATTGAAAGGCCACAATTTTCCGGTGGAGGGCTGCAAATTTTGATGTGTGTTTGGCACTTACAGCTTTTTGCCTCAGAGGGATCGTTTTCATGCCAACACCTACAGTACCATGTATAAACAACTCGTATTCTTAAAAAAAAATGTCATCACAGTATGGTAATCAGAGCGACATACTGTGTTCGAATTTTTTACTTGACAAAAGCTAATAGCACGCTAAAAAAGAAGCATTCCATGCCATTCGTTTTTACTGCCCTCAAACAAAACCTAAAAATTATATTATCATGAATTGAATGAATGAATTCGTCCATTCTTCCGTCACATAAGAAACGTGAACAATTATTGCGCGATTCATTTACTAGAAATTTTTATTTTTTGAAAAAAGTCATTTAAAAGTACCATCATTAAATAAAAAACATTTGAAAATATCGGGAATTGTGACTTTTTCTTAATTGTTTGCATGTGTTTACCTGGTCGACTAAAAAATAATCGTATAATATGTACAGGCCTTCCAACTGTTGCAAGGATTCGATGAAAAGAACGTTAACTTTTCACCGGAACTTGTTTACAACTGGTCCAAGAAAGCAAATTGTTTTTAAGTTAGTCATGTTTTAGCATTTCTCAAATGTTCCTTCGGTATCGACGGAATCCATTGGTTTTAAAATCTAGCACAAATGTTAATCTTAATTACTATATAGTTACAGACACTGTGCTATAATATATAAGTGAATGAAAAAAAACAAAAATAGAAATCTACTACTTTCTTAAATTAAAATTGTTATACTTGGTCGTTCTTCTTCGCGCTTTGTAAAACGACAAAAGTGGTAAATTGTTGCTTTGACCCGTAGAAATGTATGAAAAATTATTTTTTTTAATAAAAGAAGCCCAAAAAATGCACACTCAAAACATGACATTATATTTTCTTCTTCAACTGTGAGAAAGACAAAATATATTTTGACATTTAAATTAGACTTTCAAGTAAAATTAATATACTACAGCAACTGTTACATAGGCGACATTTTTAAGAATAAAAAAGTATTTGGTAGTGAGGGGTGAAAGATCTTTTTCCTGTCAGAATCTACTGCGACATGGGACGATGGTTTTTTACGATTGCATTCGAAGGATGGGTCTCTCACAGCGGGAATGGAAACCGCAACGTAAGAATCAACTCCCTACTCCACGACTCTAGAGAGGACGCTCTACCACTGCCCCATGCGGACGACACCATGAGACATCAAAGCACAAATTGCATTTATTGTTGTCAGTTATTACATATTGGCACCGGCAAAAACAAATAATTATGTATGCACGTATTTCTGTATATGCTGTGATTTGCTGTTGAATGTTAAATACTTTAATCAAAATGTAGCTAACTTAAAAAGGTGAATATTTTTGTTCTTAACAATGAGATAATTTTAGCTAGAAAGGACCTCATGTCATATAAAAAAATGTATTGAAATTTCTTACTACTTATGCATTAATTTCAAGTAATAAGTTTCCTAACTTTATATACAATGTAGTGTTTTTTTCCAATAGAATAACTTACTCATAATGATTATGATGTTCGCTGCTTACACCACGCAAAACATAGCCACTGGGGACATAATAAGACACCGCCCAATCCAGTCCAATAGCAATTCGTGAAGTAATAATCTAGAAGAGATATTTTTTTAAATGTTTAGTTAATACAGTAATCACATGGATCCCTTGTTTATATAAATATCATTAAAAATCATTATCATGAAATTATTTGCCCAAAATTAATTGTTTTTGATATTTATCTGTTAGATAATTGTTCTGCTTGGTATATTTGTCGGAGTTATCAGTGCATACTTTAGCAAGACGATCAATTAATCTGAAACATATCAAAGAAACTTTTGAATTTAATAAAATCTTTCATTTTGGATTTATACTCTTTATATATTTGATAATTAGAAAGAAATAATTGAGGTGCATTTTCCAAGCTCTACATGAGTTCTTATTCTATAATAACGGCATAAAACCTTTACTGCTTCACAGGAGAGTGAAGATATATATTTCATAATGCAAGATGTATTTATTGTATAGAATATTCGAATATATTCGAATACTTCTATCGAATATTCGAATATCAATTATTGACAATTTTGACATCCCTGGTATAAATACATATCTTTGCAAATGAATTATCGGCGCATACAATTTTTTTGGTAAAGAGCAATTTTTAGATTGCTAGTATGTTTCTTGGAAAGTTCTATCATGAGTGTTTAGTATAATATTCATGGACGTCTTGAACATACAAACAAGTAATGCGTTATTCTTCAGCGTCATGTTTTGCTTACAAAATCCGAAAATGGTGACGTTGTTAGAGCCATTTGAACGTTCTTTTTTCAATTATTGTCGTAAAATCACATTTTCAGAAGAGTAGGAGTTACAGATAATGGTAATTTTGTATTAAGATCAAAATGATTTTCAAAGGTGTACTGTGACACAAATGACTGCAAGAAATTAAAAAGCTGCGCAAAGTGATGAGCAATCGAATTGGACTCGACCTCGTTATGATTTAACGTTATTGTACAGACTTTCAAAAGAATAACAAATAGGCCTTTATACATATATAATCACTTTACACCAAACGATAGCTGACCATGTTTCTTGCATGTTATGCTTTTTTTTTCTTTTTACTTTACGTTAAAAGTTACTGAACATCCTCTTAACAAGCAATTAAAGCCTGATGTCAGATTTAAGACAGTATCGGATCTTACCAAAACATGATCCAACAGTTTATCCAAAAAAAAACCATTGTCACCCCTGCAACAAAATGAGTATTAGTTTTAAGATTTATAATATCTTATATAGTATTGGAAGAATTCATTTAATTGATATCTCTCTCACTCTCCTCCTCCCTTCCCTTCCCTCCCTTACTTCCTTCCCCTCTCTCTCTCTCTCTCTCTCTCTCTCTCTCTCTCTCTCTCTCTCTCTCTCTCTCTCTCTCTCTCTCTCTCTCTCTCTCTCTCTCTCTCTCTCTCTCATTTTGCTTTTTGTAAAACCATGGAAAAACAATAAATTTAAAAAAAAGAAAGAAGATATAATAAATTTAATTTTAAAAAAAGAAGAAGATTTATAATATACAGGGGTCACAGTGAGGTCAGGAAATATTTATGCAAATTTTTATGAAATTTACAGCACTTTTTTTTGGAAAACATAAAGCACATGCTTGCCTATCTTCCAAATTTATATATTTCATACACTTATATCAGATAGGCAAGCGTGTGCTCGGAGAGGAATGTATCCCAAATATGATGCAATTCCATCAGAATTGAGGAAATTCTGGAAAAGGCCCTATTTTTGCTCCTCTAGTGGCTTCCAAGTAAGCTTCAAATTAAAATTAGGTCTTGTTTTAAAGTAAGCATCATTTTAAAACTTCTTCACTACAAACCATCACTATTTTACCAGTGTTCTGATTTTTACATTAAATAAGTGGCCAGATTCTGCTGTTACATGTGCCCGATCTTGTCTTGTAATTTTATGAGAGAGAGAGAGAGAGAGAGAGAGAGAGAGAAAGAGAGAGAGAGAGAGAGAGAGAGAGAGAGAGAGAGGGAGAGAGAGACAGACAGACAGAGATGAGTTGCATATGGATAATTAATACTGCAAAAGTTTAAAGTCTTGTTCTGATATGAACTTAATTCGAGAGCGTATTACTCAACATGATTAATTTTTACGTTTACATAGGCATGTTTAATCCTCGCGGTACCTGATTCTTCATTTTGTGTTTCCAGATGGCATTGTTTTATGCCCTGTTTGCGGATATATTATATATTCCACAATATTTTATTATCCATCATTTACTTTATCGTTATCTTTTATAAGCAGTAAAATCAGTATCTTTCAAGTAAGATTCTTAGTGTAATGATAAATAATACAACCTCTACCCTTCCTCTTCCATTCCAATATGTCTAGACTAGTGCGTCACAAAATTATAAAATTAATATATATTTACGAAAAATTATTAATAAGGATAAATCCATGAACTGTCCTAGATCTTATCGGTATCAAATAGACTTCGTAAAGAGTGAATAAATTCCCTTGTTTTTTATGTGTTAAGCTGGGATATTTTTCCAACGTGTTTAAATTTCATGAATAACTTGAATAATAACTGAATTTTTCAAACAGAAACAATATTAAACGGTTTGCAGAATTAACTACACAATGTTTGTTACCTTTCAAGGAACTACCGCAATTTAATAACAACTTGAAGTTTAAAAACCTCAATAAGAATAGAAGTGGGGGTTCTCAGGTGATCAAATCATGTGAACGCCTACATGTACCGACAAACTTCAACTACCATTGACGTTTTTAAACTTGTTATGAATTACTGATATATAAATATATACATTTCAGATGGACAATTAAATACGAGGGTTGTCCCGTAAAATCGTGGACAAGTTGTCTAGTGTGAAAAATAAACATCACTGCGTTCTGAAATTTTCACTATTATTTAGAAAATATTTTAGTAATATACACAGGACATTTCAGATAAATAAACAGATAAATAAACAAATTATGAGATTTTATATCATGTATTGTACCACCTTTCGGCGCATGGATTATATAACGTCAAAGTGTCTAAAACAGCGTCACGTTTTATCTTTGCTGAAAATGAAGTTGGATGAGTCCGAGTTAAATTTAGGAATTTCATTGATACACATTCTTTAGTCTCCATAAACAGCTGAAGAACCACTTGGCACCCTCATTCGATCTTCTGAAGATTTATTAGTAAGTTACGGACAATATTCTCACCATCATTCAACTAATAGAAAATCTCGTATCAGCGGTCTACTGTGACAGCTTCCTTTGCTATTACGTTAGTAGTTTGTCGTTATGTTTTGTACTCCCCAGGGACTCGATCAGAAAAAAAAACTTCGCTTAGAAAACTACTATTTCATTTGTATACTAAAGATATGGTGATATTTTTATAATCTTTTTTCTTCTCTGGTCATTTCAAGTCTCTAAAGGTGTCATTACAACATAGAAATAAAACTCATAAAACGTCGTTATTTTTCGTGTGTTGTGTTTACCACTTTTCCATTTCGAATGCTCGAGAAACTGTCAAAAATTAAGCAAATGCCTTAATTCTTTTACAAAGACTACAAAATTGATTGTGAATTTGAATAAGGATAAGTTTAATCCAAATCTTCTGTATTTAAAACTTTTATTTTGAATTCAAACTTGTGTATTCTTTAATAAACCCTCGGTTTATTTTTTACCGTGCGCCGTAGGAAAATATCTCGTGCACATTCAAGCATAATAATTTTTTTTTTTATTTTTGCCTACATTTTATCAAAAAAATTATCATGCACTTAAATATGACAAATAAACATTTACTGAAATTTTCAGCTTAGTGTGCCCATTAATTTTCGAGAAAAACGCTTTGTCCACGATTTTACGGGACAACCCGAGAGTTAAACAAAACAAAGAACATACATGAAATGCAATTCATAATTCGCCATTTTTTATTACTAGATTATATCAAACAGTAGTCTAAGATTTTGTTTTTTCAAGCGTAGACATTAACTGTTCTGGTCACTTTTGAATCAGCTTCCAGACGAACTTTAGACAAGCTGAAAAATTGGAAGTTTTTTAAAGCATACGTAAGACGCATCTTTAAAAGGGCCTTTCTTTGAATGAAAAGTGTATATATGTATGGCATGTATTAATATCTAACTGTTCTTTCAGAATCTCTTACTTTTTATATGTTTATGCAAGATTCTTTTTGTTTTGTTTTCTTTATTTATGTACATTATATCCAGGTGAAGCCCTTCACGTCGGATAAGGGTCTATATAAAATATTATCATTATATTATATATGGCCGGATATAAAACTTTCTATCAGATCCAGAATGTTTCCGTGATAGAGATATCTTATTTTCGTTCACTTCCGCAGTATTGAACAATGCTAACATTTGGTTTTTCAAGCTATGGTATAGGAATATATGCATAATGTTTCTGATGTCTATATTGTTATGTGTTAAAAATGTAAAATATCCAGTGTTGCATGGTTATATGAAAACAGAAATTATCTAATTGCAGACCAGTTACACAAGAAAAAGGCAGGGAAAGATTTATAGCCATCAATGAGTATACATTTCAAATATCGGTAGGTAAGGGACACATATTTATATTGTTACATTTTTTTTTGTTTCATGTTACATATTATAACAAAAATAGTTAAGTTACAGCAATAAAATAAATTGAGAGTTTATGTACTGCTCGAAAATCCTTTTAACCAAATACTATTAAAAAATCATATTTTCGATGGGTCAAATTTTCGTTGTTTGAGGAAAATATATTGGTTCATGGGGATTTGAATTCGTGGTTGAAGAATTGTTCACTAGTAAATAAATAAAAAATTGCATTTCGTGATGGACATAAATCCATGAGTATTTTATACTTCGAAAACCATGAAAATTAGAAAATTATACCATTGTTCATTGACATACATAATTAATTCTAAATACAAACTATAATTTACTTAAGGATGTACAATACACCTACCCCCAAAAATTCCTGTCGTTTAATTTTCGTTATATTTGTACATTTAGTACATGACTATATCTACTGCATGTAACTATGCACATTTTGGACAAAATCGTTAGAGTGGTATTTGGACAGGAAATTCTTTAATTTTATTTATCAAAACAAATGGTGTATATTCAACTCTGCTGTGATATAAATGGAATAATTATAGTTTCTTCCATGCCATTATTTCAAACGAGACAGTATGTGGCCGTGGGGATACATCGACATTTGCATACATGTACACCCCTCACGATATTGTACGCGTTCTTTCAATGTCGTTAATTGCTTCTAAAGTTAAAATGAAAATTCCGTATTCGTCCACATTAACTTCCAAAATATCAAACATTAAACTTTTCATCCATTTAAATTCATATCAAATCGCACATTGATATTTTTAAGAATCTTATAAGCTTACTTGGAATTTTTTCACGTGGACTCATAAAAATATCTTGGAACAATGTGCTACAGCGAGCTCAATACACTAACGTGTAGAACAGAGGAAAATCAGGTTGAAATCTGCACATTGTTCCAAGAAATTTTTATGAGTCCACGTGAAAAAATTCCAAACTCCCAATAATTCTTTGCGGTGCATAGCAACATGTTGGCTAAAACATAGCAACAACTTACTTGAAAAAAATTACAAACAACGATTTCATGCAATTTCCATTCCATAAAACTATCGTTTGCGTCCTAAGTCAACAGGCTTTTTTATCTGACGTCATACTATCGTCACTTCAACGGTCGGGTATTTCCGATTTTGTCGGAAACTTCCGAGAAGTTTGGAATCTCGATCCCAATGCTTGGAAAGTGATTTCTTTTTATTGTTTTGTTTTCTTCTCTTTTCTTTCTTCTTTTTGAATGATAGGCAGTACATGTGCAGGTTTATGATAGTAATTAAACTGCGTTCGCCTCAACAGGCACGCCGTAAAACACATTAATAAAGACCAATAATCCGAATGTAACATAGCCAATTTTACATAATGAGAATTTCGGCAATGTAAAATAAAATTTTCAGAATAAAAAAAAATTATTGTACATGAAATGAAATAAACATTAATGGATGGTATTTTTTGTCTTGCTTTTTACTGAGTTTAATCGGTTTAATTTAAAAAAATACTTATGGATTGAGTATGGTACTCATAATCACAGCCAAGCCCCATATCCAATTTTTCTTTTATGATTGAAATACATCGGGATTGTTTTACTCGTCATTTTGACGCTTTATTTTTGACGTTAAATTTGACGTTCAATTGAAATCGCAAGAGTTTTCTCCCCCAGTGTGTTGTACGTCTTTAAAAGGTTTGCAACAAAAAGAATCGCAAATATTGCACTTTTACAAAATTCCTAATTCATGAACTTTATTTTATTTTTTTCAAGTTTAAAATTGTTTCCCTTCTTCATGAAAACTGTTTCATCGAACTACAGATTGTCTTCCAAAATATTTCTCTTGATATGCTTTATCAAGTTTTCTTGTTTATTTCCCCTTTTAGACTTATCGCGTCTCAATGGGGATATATTCTTGGGTATGATTCTGTAGAAAATACATTGCATTTGAATTGCATTATAGTCTGTGGTCATCATGAGATAGAGAAAGAATTTAAGATCCTTTTATCCTTTTTCTTTTCCCAGAATTCCATTTTTATCCACCGCTTTGCGTATTGCCTATATCTTTTAATGAATAGTTGTTACCTGTTACAAAACATTTCTAAATACACTATGGTTTCTGAACTAGTGACATTGAAGTTTGACCTATTTTCATAAACTTAAACTTGGTCATGGCTTTTGAATTAAAAAAGATCCAACTTTCATATTAAATATTTCTATTGCTTATGACAAGGTTTTTCTAAATACACTATGATTTTTTTATCTTGTGACCTTGTCCTTGAAGTTTGACATACATTTGTTACAGTTGTTTTTTTCATTTATTGTCGTAAAATCACATTTTCAGAGGAGTAGGAGTTACAGATAATGGTAATTTTGTATTAAGATCAAAATAATTTTCAAAGGTATACTGTGAAACAAATGACTGCAAGAAATTAAAAAGCTGCGCAAAGTGATGCGCAATCAAATTAGACTCGGCCTCGTTAAGATTTAACGTCATTGTACAGACTTTCAAAAGAATAACAAATAGGCCTTTATACATATATAATCACTTTACACCAATTGATAGCTGACCATGTTTCTTGCATGTTATGCTTTTTTTTCTCTTTACTTTACGTTAAAAGTTACTGAACATCATCTTAACAAGCAATTAAAGCCTGATGTCAGATTTAAGACAGTATCGGATCTTACCAAAACATGATCCAACAGTTTATCCATAAAAACCCATTGTCACCCCTGCAACAAAATGAGTATTAGTTTTAAGATTTATAATATCTTATACAGTATTGGAAGGATTTATATAATTGACATCTCTCTCTCGCTCTCCCCCTCCCTTTCCTTCCCTCCCTCCCTTCCTTCCTCCTCTCTCTCTCTCTCTCTCTCTCTCTCTCTCATTTTGCTTTTTTGTAAAACCATGGAAAAACAATAAATAAAAAAAGAAGATATAATAAATTTTAAAAAAGAAGATTTATAATATACAGGGGTCACAGTGAGGTCAGGAAATATTTATGCAATTTTTTTTTCAAATTTACAGCACTTTTTTTTTCAGAAAACATAAAGCACACGCTTGCCTATCTTCCAAAGTTATATATTTCATACACTTATATCAGATCGGTTAATGTGTAAAAATCTCAGATAGGCAAGCGTGTGCTCTATGTTTTCCGGTGAGGAATGTATCCCAAATATGATGCAATTCCACCAGAATTGAGGAAATTCTGGAAAATGCCCTATTTTTGCTCCTCTAGTGGCTTCCAAGTGAGCGTTAAATTAAAATTAGCGCTTGTTTTAAAGTAAGCATCATTTTTGAAACTTCTTAACTACAAACCATTACTATTTTACCAGTGTTCTGATTTTTACATTAAATAAGTGGCCATTTTCTGCTGTTACATGTCCCCGATCTTGTCTTGTAATTTTATGCATAAAAACAATAATAAATGTTAAACACACACATAGAGATAGAGAGAGAGTGACAGACAGGCAGACAGACAGACAGAGATGAGTTGCATATGGATAATTAATATTGCAAAAGTTTAAAGTCTTGTTCTGATATGAACTTAATTCGAGAGCGTATTACTCAATATGATTAATTTTTATGTTTACATAGGCATGTTTAATCCTCGCGGTACCTGATTCTTCATTTTGTGTTTCCAGATGTCATTGTTTTATGCCCTGTTTGCGGATATATTATATATTCCACAATATTTTATTATCCATCATTTTTCCTTATCGTTATCATTTATAAGCAGTAAAATCAGTATCTTTCAAGCAAGATTCTTAGTGTAATGATAAATAATACAACCTCTACCCTTCCTCTTCCATTCCAATATTTCTAGACTAGTGCGTCACAAAATTATAAAATTAATATATATTTATGAAAAATTATTAATAAGGATAAATCCATGAACTGTCCTAGATCTTTTCGGTATCAAATAGAATTTGTAAAGAGTGAATACATTCCCTTGTTTTTGATGTGTTAAGCTGGGATATCTTTCCAACTTGAATTATAACTGAATTTTTCAAACAGAAACAATATACATGTAAAACGGTTTGCAGAATTAACTACACAGTGTTTGTTACCTTTCAAGGAACTACCGCAATTTAATAACAACTTGAAGTTTAAAAACCTCAATAAGAATAGAAGTGGGGTTCCCAGTTGATCAAATCATGAGAACGCCTACATGTACCGACAAACTTCAACTACCATTGACGATATACCGGGGTATGTGTGTTAAACAAAACAAAGAACATACATGAAATGCAATTCATAATTCGCCATTCTTTATTACTAGATTATATCAAACAGTAGTCTAAGATTTTGTTTTTTCAAGCGTAGACATTAACTGTTCTGGTCACTTTTGCATCAGCTTACAGAAGAACTTTAGACAAACTGAAAAATTGAAAGTTTTTTTAAAGCATCTTTAAAAGGGCCTTTCTTTGAATGAAAAGTGTATATATGTATGGCATGTATTAATATCTAACTGTTCTTTCAGAATCTCTTACTTTTTATATGTTTATGCAATATTCTTTTTTTTTTATTTATGTACATTATATTCAGGTGAAGCCCTTCACGTCGGATAAGGCTCTATATAAAATATTATCATTATATTATATATGGCCGGAAATAAAACTTTATATCAGATCCAGAATGTTTCCGTGATAGAGATATCTTATTTTTGTTCACTTCCGCAATTGAACAATGCTACCATTGGGTTTTTCAAGCTATGGTATAGGAATATATGCATAATGTTTCTGATGTCTGTATTGTTATGTGTTAAAAATGTAAAAATATCCAGTGTTGCATGGTTATATGAAAACAGAAATTATCTAATTGCAGACCAGTTAAACAAGAAAAAGACAGGGAAAGATTTAGAGCCATCAATGAGTATACATTTCAAATATCGGTAGGTAAGGGAAACATATTTAAATTGTTACATTTTTTTTTGTTTCATGTTACATATTATAAAAAAAATAGTTAAGTTACAGCAATAAAATAAATTGAGAGTTTATGTACTGCTCGAAAATCCTTTTAAACAAATATATACTATAAAAAATCATATTTTCGAGGGGTCAAATTTTCGTTGTTTGAGGAAAATATATTGGTTCATGGGGATTTGATTTCGTGGTTGAAGAATTGTTCATTGGTAAATAAATAAAAAAAATTGCGTTTCGTAGTGGACATAAATCCATGAATATTTTATACTTTGAAAACCACTAAAATTAGAAAATTATACCATTGTTCATTGACATACATAATTAATTCTAAAAACAAACTATAATTTACTTAAGGATGTACAATACACCTACCCCCCCCCCCAAAAAAAAAAAAAAA
>PRKT01001777.1:0-10361 GCA_003671525.1 Saccostrea glomerata | reverse complement strand
AATAGCTTTTTCATTACCCAAAAAATATCTAAATTCATAAACAATACGTTAAATTTATAAATTACTCGCCTCATTTCATCGGGATGAATCAAGGTTCGTAGCTTGTCTGGTACAATCGTTTGTTAAACAATTATCTATTTCTGAAAATTATTAAACTATTTCAAACTATCAACGATATGTAATGAATTAAAAGTTCAAAATGGTTTACTGAAATATTGGTAGGATTAAGTACCGGGGTAAATAGTTTTCGGTTAAGAGAATTAACAGATTTCATTTAACGTAACGTTAAAATCAGTAACGTCGTGATGACGTCGTTACGTCAAAAGTTGTAATTATTGAAGAAAATGCACCCGTTTTCCAAACCTCTGGCGGAAAAACGGTATGAAATAATTCTAAAAAGTAAAATGATTTTTAAAGGAAACATTGTGGGCATGTTTGTTAAAAACTTTAACCAAATTTAGAGACAGGGCCGCTTCATTATATATACCGTAGCCAGTTCTTTTTAAAAATGAAAGAATAATTTATAATCAATTATCCCCATGGCAACAGAAAATTCTCCCTAGCAACAATGCAAAAACAGTTATTTTTTGGCCTTTTTGATATAGATATGGATAGATTCAAATAGATTTTTTTCTTAAAAATGCAATTGGGCATTAATTTCAATTTAATATGCATCTGTTTAAGTTATTTTGGTACTTTATTAACACACGGGTATAATTCTGAATACCTAGCGACCACTTTTGTAACCACCTTACCTTTTTATATACATGTACGTTCATATATTTTGGAAGTTTAAATGAGATTTTTCAAAAACGACCTTCTGAATTTAAACAAACAGATACAAGTAGTATATATCAAAATATCTGTTGATGAAAAGATTCCATAGAGTAACTTATTTTTGGGTTGCCATGGTAATAAGTTGCACACTGGCCAAATAACAAACGTTTTGTTGCAAAGTACACTACAGCTGTACTTGGTCCCCAGTTTTTGCTTAATGGGCAAAACTAACTGTTTATTCAGGTATCTTTAGCATTCGTTTTTCTACATAAATTATATTTTTATGATTACAATGGATATAATAACGTGATATTGATCGAATTAATGTAGCTTAGGTACTATTTTATTAGCTGCAGAACTGTAGCTCTCTGCTTGAGAAAATTCGGACAGATATTATCTGTTAAAATTTTCTCAAGCAGAGAGCTACTGTTACAGTTCTGCAGCTACTATTCTATGTGAAAGATGAAGACTCTCATAAAAATTTGTTAAATTTTTCAGGCAAGAACCTCTACGATTAAGATTTCTCTAAAGGTTGTAACTTATTAATGACATTTTTTTGTGATAAGGTCTATTAATTGGTTTTGGAAGTATCTGGAAATCAATCGCTGTACTCTGAAATTTTAGTAACTTTTACTTTATAAATATACATTTTTATGCCCCCCCCCCCCCGTAAAGTTTTGGGGGGTATATAGTTTTTATCTTGTCCGTCCGTCTGTCTGTCTGTTTGTCTGTTTATCCGCAAAAACTTGAACCTTGCCCAAAACTTTTGATTTAGTGGAGCTAATTTTCATATTTCACATGTGTATTCCTTGTGACAAGACCTTTCTTTGGATATCACCAAATTTGAACTTAGAGTTTGACAACTTTTACACAAAAAATTCGAAACTTTTACTTTGGCCATATCTTTTGAACAATAGATACCAGGACTTTTTTACTTCAAATATGTATTTTTTGTAGAAAGACCTTTCTTTTCATTGAATACGAACACTTTGGCCCTTGCAATTGACCTTGAAGATTTCCGTAATTATGAAAAAAACTTTAACCTTTATGTACTTTCATATTTCAGTATTGTTATACCATTCTTTGGGTACCAATACATTAAATTTGCATTTAAGAAAAATTTAATCTTCGTTATGTTGTCATATTGGGCATCAGTGTTTTACAAACACATCTTGTTGTACATTGTATAACAGGTAAGACAACAGAACATGGAACTTCAGATTATGTGTATTTTCTGATTATATAACGGAATTTACATGATGCAGTTTATTGTCAATTTGTATTACCAGAATGCAGTATTGGACTTTAACGAGAAGCGCTGACTTCTACAGTTGACGGTTTACTTGGAAATTTAAAATGTATCCTGTACGGAAGTACAGAATTGATAATGCGTAAGAAAACCTTTCTAGTGGTCATAAGTATGGTTTTAGGGGCACTAACATTTGAAGACTGGGGGCTGAGGGTAGATAGGTTGTCGTTTTCTTCAAGGACAACGTATATGTGCATTGAAATAACCCGTTATTCTCGTTTAATTAAATGTTGAGCTAAATATTTATATCATAAAAGAGCTACCGTACATAGCTCTAGTGTAAAAGTAAGCGTCATCTGTTAAAGTCAGCGCTCCTCGTAAAAGTCCATTGTGATGCTGAGGGTGTGTATCCTTTTAAACAAGATGTGTTTGTAAAACACTGATGCCCCCATATGGCAATATAGTGAAGATTAAACTTTCCCACATACATTGGTACCCAAAGTAGGGTCGCCTGACTGGAACTACAATTGTGAAATATGAAAACCCTATCACCATCTGTTCCCGTAATGACCAGGTTAAAGTTTCTTTTTCATAAGTACAGAACTCTTCAAGATGAAGGTCAAAAGGTCAGGGTTATTGGTATCCAATAAAAGTCTTGCCACAAAGAATACATATGTGAAGTATGGAAGCCCTAGCCCTTAACGTTAAAAAGTTATTGCCAGGGTTAATGTTTCTACATAAGTCCAAAAATCTCTGAGGTTAAGGTTAAAATGTGAATGTTATTGGTATCCAATGAAAGGTTTTGCCAAAGAATACATATGTGTAGTATGGAAGCCCTAGCTCTTACTGTTCAACAATTATTGCCAAGGTTTAAGTTTTATATAAGTACAAAAATCTTCAAGGTTAAAAGGTCAATGTTTCTGGTTTCCAATAAATGGTCTGGCCACAAAGAATACATATGTGAAGCATGGAAGCCCTAGCCCTCACGGTTCAAAAGTTATGGCCAAGGTTAATTTTTAAAAAAGAAGGTCAAACTCCCAGGTCAAGGTCAAAGAATCAAATGTCTTGATATCAAATGAAAATTCTTGTCACAAGGATTAAATGAATAAAGAATGAAAGCACTAGCTCTAACCCTGAAAAAGGTATGGTCTAGGTTATTTCTTTAAAGTAGGTCAAACTCCCAGGTCCAGGTCGAAGGGTCAAAGACCGGTCACGGTAGCCTAGTGGTAGAGCGTTTGCTTCGTGATCGGGAGGCCCGGGTTCGATTCTCGATCGCGGCGCCGTGTCACATCTAAGACGTAAACATAGGTAGTGACTGTTCCTTCGCCAATCACTCAGCACTAGAAGTGAAAGTCACGGGTCTTTCGGATATGACCTTAAAAACGTAGGTCCCGTGTCACGGTAGGCGTTGGCACGATAAAGAACCCTCACTGCTCAATGGCCCTGAGTGCCGAGTATAGGTCTAAATTTGAAGCCCTTCACCGGTATCGGTGACGTCTCCATATGAGTGAAAAATTCTCAAGAGGGACGTTAAACAATATACAATCAATCAATCGAAGGGTCAAAGTTCTTAGTATTCAATGAAGGGTCTTTTTACGATATGAAGTATGAAAGCTCTAGCCCTTACCATTCAACAGATATGACCAAGGTAAAAGTTTTTCATAAAGACGGAAATCTCTAAGGTCAATGCCTAAAGATCAAAGTTGTTGGTATCAGTGAAAGGTCTTGCCACAACGAATAAATATATGAAGTATAAATGCCCTGAAGTCTACTGTTCAAAAGATATGGCCAAATTAAAATATTGGAATTTTTGTCTGAAAGTGGGTCATATTCCAAGGTCAGGGTCAAAAGGTCAAATTTGGTGGTACCCAAAGAAAGGTCTTGTCAAAAGGAACACACATCTTTAATATGAAAGTCATAGCTCCACTAAATCAAAAGTTATGGGCAAGGTTATAGTTTTTGCAGACAAACAGAGAGACAGACAGAGAGACGGACGTACACAAATTTGACCTACTTTTCAAATACAACTTAGAACATAATTTTTGAGAGGTTAGAACAAAGGCTTTCATATTTCAAGTATTTAATCCTTGTGACAAGACCTATCATTTGATATCAAGATCCTTGACCCCTTGACCTTGGAGTTTGACCCTATTTTACACAAGAAATCCAAACTTTTACTTTGGCTCTAATTTTTAAACGGTAGTAAGAATTTCATATTTCAGATATAAATTCTTTGTGGCAACACCTTTCATTTCAAACCAACAATTTTCACCTTTTGACCTTGACTTAAAACATTTCCATACTTACGAAAAACTTTGGACAAAACTTTTGAATAGAAAGGGCTAGATCTTTCATTCTTTTCATATGTAATCCTTGGGACAAGACCTTTCATTGGATATCAACAACTTTGACCCTTTGACCTTGGCATTTGATTTTGACCTAGTTTTTACAAACTTTAACCTTGGGTGTACAGTGTAACTTTTGAACAGTAAGGGCTAGTGCTTTATTTTTTTTTTACTTAATTATGTAATTCTTTTGACAAGACCTTTCATCAAATATTAACAAATTTGACCTTGACCTTGGAGTTTGACCTACTTTTTATAAATTTTGACCTCAGTCATTACTGAGGCCCTGAACTACACTTGGGTGTCATTAAATCTTCACAACGTAAGGATACTTCTGTATTAATATGACTAATAATTTTTTTTTTGTTCTAAAGAAGAAATAAGATATTTCTTATGTATTCCTATGGAAAACTTTGGGCCCTTGTTGTGTCTATGCCTAACCCCAGGGGTCATGTTTTGAAGAAACTTGATTTAACACTATATGATGATACTTCTATATATGTCTAATTATGGCTTAGCTGTTCTTAAGAATGGTATACTTTAACCACCTGTTGTGGCCCTGTCCTACCCACAGGGGTTATGATTTGAATAACATTGAATCTCCATAACCAGAGGATACTTGTATGCCTAATCATGGTTTGCTGATCTCGAGAAGAAGTAGATTTAAAAAGCCATTCACTATACATGTACATTAATACGTTAAACTTTATGGTTTTTAAGAAGTTATAAATGTGAAAAGTCTAGAGACAGACAGGCAGATACCAAACAAAATGCTAAAAGAGAAGCATTTATACATCAATGCAATGTTTCTAGAATGTAAAGCTGTAAAGTTTTCTAAATAAGAATTTTTAAATTATCAATTAATATCAATGATAATAAATTGTTTTAACCCGAAAAAATAGAAAATTTCAAAATTTGGTTATATTACGCAGTTGCTAAGCAACACTAGCTTCAAAGCGTATTCATGGTAACCATAAAAATATACACTGTACAGTTGCTTAAAGTGTGAATTTTAAAGCTTTCTGAGTGTTTGCTGATTGCAATGCTTGCAAAAGAATTACAGTGAAAACTGTCTAATCCGACACATGAATAATCCGACACACT
This sequence comes from Saccostrea glomerata, assembly GCA_003671525.1. NCBI lineage: Eukaryota > Metazoa > Mollusca > Bivalvia > Ostreida > Ostreidae > Saccostrea > Saccostrea glomerata. Next base: position 4,886 of record PRKT01001777.1, on the reverse strand, counting down.
GTGGATTCCAACGTTAAATTTCTTTCCCATTTTAGTATTTTCCTTGTTTTTACCACTGTGCAATGCGACACCTATTCCGACACAAAATTTGTCTCCCAGTGTATGTCGGATTAGACAGGTTTCACTGTACTAGTAATTATTAATGGAAGCTTAAATTTCAAATATTTTGGTCACAGATAGTTTGCTTTATGGTCATTGTGCATGAAGTTGCCATGGCAACACAAGTATAATTTGATTATGGAATCTTGTCATCCATACAAATGTTTTGTTACACAATAATATTGTATCTGAAGCTATTAATTTTTCATTTCTAACGTCTTTTGTGGAGGATCTCATTTCAGCCCTAAAAATTTATTGAAAAAAATGCCTGAATGTAAAAGTAAATTGAAGTTACAAAAGTGGTCGTTAAATGTTCAGAATTGTACCCATGGGTTAATAAAGTACCAAAATAACTTTATCAGATGCATATTAAATTGACATTTATGCCCAATTGCATTTTAAAGAAAAAATATCTATGTGAATCTATCAAATTCTATACCAAAAAGGCCAAAAATAACTGTTTTTGCATTGTTGCTAGGGAAAATTTTATGGTCATGGAGATTAATGATTATAAATTATTCTTTCATTTTTGAAAATTATATGAGAGTTATTTTCTATTGCTTGAAAAATCGTATCTGCCACAAAAAGATAAAAAATTGTAAGATTTTTGACCCAACCATTTTTTACTTTTAAGTTATCAAAACATCCAATTTTGTTGCTGGGCAACGAATAGCATTTTTCAAAAAACCCACGCTTTCAAAGTCAATGTGGAAAAGAGAAAATTCTCTACTTTTATGAAAAAGTCATGCAAAATCTGTATTAGCTTGGTTTTTTTTTTAATTGACCTTAAATATTGTCAAAATGAAGGAAAATGCTGAATCAGCAAAAATTCAAAAACATACATATATTCTAATGTCTATAGATATGAAAAATGTATAATTAGTAAAAAAGTAAATAACACATTTTGACCCTGCTTCGTGACCCCATTTTTGTTGTTTGATAAAGATATTTTCTTATTTCTTTCCTCAAAATCTTGAATCTGTTGTTAAAATATTTATATCAAATTTTGGTTTAAAGTTGACGTTAAATAAAAAAAAGTCTACGAACTTTATGAATGACCCTCGTATATCGACACCGCGATGATCAAATCAGGGAATGAAAACGCTCCCGTTAATTTATTTTAAGAAAACGACACAGATGTTTATTTCCCAATTTTCTCAACTCTCTTAATGGCAGATAATATAAGCAAAAAATAATGTTTTAGTTTCTAATTTTTTTTAGAAAATGTTGTAAAAAATAAATTCCTAAAATATTTAGAGATTGTAACTCTTCCATAATGTATCAATAGATGGATTAACTGTGCTGTGGGTTTGTTTTGTTGCAATACAAAACATTATCATTGATTTTAATGCATGTACTCTGTACACTAAAAGGGGGGGGGGTGTTGTATTAATATAAAAACTTGTAGATGCACATGTACTTGAACGATTTTTTCCCTTATTTTACAGAAAAAATACTTTTGTTCTAAAAAGATGTGCTGCAAAGGACGCATGTTAATTTTTCTTCTAATTCATTTTATGGTAAGAATTTTTAATTAATTATTTACGAGCATTCCATGCAAATGATTTATTAAATTATAATCTTTCTTTTACTCTTAAAAAATAGCTAAATATGCTCAAATGAGATAAAATCGTATTCCGACAAAGGGCTTTGAATAATAAACGTAAATTGAGAATGTTATTTCATGAAATGAAAACATAATCCATAGTAACCGAAGTTGTTGCATAAAAGTAGCCTTATCATAAGATGCACCTTACAAAAAAGCTTTAGATTTTAAAAACACTTCGGGCAATGCTATTTATAATAACCAATACCTTTTACATTTTTTCATCAATTTGTATGTTCATTTTTTTCAACGTATTTCTTTTGTGCAAGTAAACGTCTCTGAAGCTTTCAATGACTCTCCTCACGATCCTTTAATTCATTCTAAATTTTCTTTCGTTAATTTATGTTAGTTTTAAAGGGTATGTTACTTTCTGTAAGGGTGTGATAATAAATAGATAACCTAGGAGAATTGAATTATGGACAATTTTGTTGAGTCAGCAAAGAGAAATATTGCCATTTCGTCCATTTTTACCCATTAGAAACTGTCCAACTTTCTTATAGGAGCAACGTACTTGTATTTTTTATGATAGCAATGTTTAGCCATTACATCGGTTAATAATCGTTATGACTGATGCATAAATACACTCTCATCAGCTACATACAGTGTTTATATCTCTCATTTGAATCAATACACTAGAGGATGCCAAACGTACAAAAAATTTCTTAAACGAGGTAAGTTATGAAATACGGTTTGATTAAAGAATATAAGCAGCCTCGTTTAAGGTACCAATTTCGTAAGTGCAATAGTCGATACAATGACTTTGTCAGCAGTCATGGGCACGATTACTGAAAAATGTAATCGATTTATGGACTTTTACGAGGAGCGCTGACTTTTACAGTTGACGCTTACTTTTACACTAAGGCTATGGACGGTAGCTCTTTTATGATATAAATATTTAGCTCATCATTTAATTCAACAAAATAACGGTTTATTTCAATGCACATATAAGTTGTCCTTGAAGAAAACGACAACCACCTATCCTCAACTCCCGGTCTTCACATGTTATTGCTCCTAAAACCATACCTATGACCACTTAGAAAGGTTTTCTTATGCATTATCAATTCTGTACTTCCGTACACGATACAAGTTTAAATGTCCAAGTAAATCGTCAACTGTAGAAATCAGCGCTTCTCGTAAAAGTCCAATAATCAATTACTTTGGAGAATTTTGTGTTATCGATTAATAATTGATTACACTCAGTTTTGAACTGTAATCGATTACTTTAGAAAATATAATCGATCACGATAATTAATAATCAATAACTTAACATTTTTTCCATCTTCAAATATCAAAGCAATTTTTTTAAGTATTATGTAGTAATGTCAATGATATCCTTTCATTTTTCCATTATCTATTATAATAAATTTATCAATTTCGTTATCGCCGATTCGTTTTACCCTTTCTTATGGCCACTCTTGAACTTGTAGTGAATGTAGTTTTTTCCTAAGATTTAAATATTGAAGGGGGCCGACTATATAAAAGTTTCCATTGCGCAATATTTCGCGTATCTTATCAAAATGAAGTTTATTAACTGTTATAATGCAACTTTTTCGCTTAATTATAAAAATTAAACAAAATTAAGAAATTATAGCCAAAAATGTTATTACAATTTGATATAACTGATTTTTTTAACCGATTTTGCAATTGATAGGTAGGTTGACGTTGCAGTGTGTTTTTGACGTTATGATAATCTGTAGCTCTTAAAGAAAGAGGTAATACAAATATTATTTAAGAAAAAGGAATAAACATACACTCTCGAAATTTAGAATATAGCAATTTGAGGATATCTATAATATTTTCATAATGTTTCCATGTGAATCCATTGCGTACGTCATATTTTGTAACACTCTATAAAAATAGTACAATTTGCTATTATCTGCATTTTGAGATGCCCCCTCTGGTAACAAGACGATAGAATTCTGTGTTTCTTACATATATTGTGTAACATAGTATTACTCATCACAAATTATTGATAGTTTGAACAAAATGTCTATTGTAGTATTTGTAGAATTTGCTTTAAAGTACTCAAAATTGGTATTTTCCTATATAATACTATAGTAAATGTACCTGTATTTTAAAACGATTCCTCAAAAATACCTAGACGGTAGATTTCCCCCAAACTTTGCATGTACACTGAAGTTAATGTTAGTTATATATGGTATAAAAATTAAGAGTTACGCTATTGTAGTTTTTACACAATAAGACTATAGTCGTTCCCCTTAAAATAACGGCAAAATGTATCACTTGAAAAAGGAATCTAATAAGATATATTTTCTTCAAGATGCGATTTTGGGATATAACACAGATTTTAAACTTATGGCATCAAAAGAAAATTAATTAACAGCGTAAATTTCTTAAGTACTAGGTACTTGTAGATAGTTTTTAGTACAAATGTACAAAAGTACAAATGTATATTTTTATCATAAATAATAAATATATCTATAGAGTTTCGTAAATTTATAGTAGTAAGTACAAAGTATTTACGGAATTTTTGAGCAGACATTACATGTATATTGAAATATTCGTGATTAAACAATTCATAGTTCAACATTGATATGTTATATTTAGAGTACGAGTTTCCTACTGTATCAGAGATACAAGACGGAGCATGAGACGAGAGCGATAGCTCGAGCCGGGCCCCGCCCTGTATCTTTGATACAGTAGGAAACGAGTATTCTAAATGACTTGTGACATGACCTTTCTAATGACCTCACCAATTTACATTCATATTTGGTACATATTCCTCGACCAATCAGATGATTTTGGCAGAAAGTTGATTTAGTATCCCATTTTAAGCATTCACAACTGAAGTGCCGAGTGAAGTGAACGTGCAGGTAATTATTTATTATTATTTTAAAAATAATTATTTGAGGGATGCATGATATAATTTGTTTTCCAAAAATTAATTTCGATTTGATTGGGTACTAGGTTTTGTTTAAATCTATTTAGCTCTTGCTGACATTTTTTTTAATTTAAGCTACGAATTAATGCAAAACATTTATATATTTGTAAGAATCGTATTTTGAAACAAAAATGCTTCGGGGATATCGTATTCTGAGAGAAATTTCCGACAATATCCTCCACCTGTCATAATATACAAATTTTAAATAAACAGATGAAAGGAAGGGGGGGTATTTTACTTTCATGTTTTAAATAAAATGTAGAGTAACCAAAGGGGGAT
>PRKT01001776.1:37483-51862 GCA_003671525.1 Saccostrea glomerata | reverse complement strand
TACTTACTTGTCGCCCGCGTGGCGCAGTGATTAGATCGTCTGCTCTAGAGTCGCGCAGTAAAGAGTTTGTCGTTAAGTCGCTGTTCGATTTCCTCTTTGGGACGTCGAAACCGGTCCTTCGGATGAGACCGTAGGTAAGAACAGGCCCCTTGTCGCAGTAGGTGCTGGTACAAAAAAAGATCTTTCAGTGCTCAATGGCCCTATGTTCCGACTATAGAACAAAATTTGAAGCTCTCCACCGGCAAATGGTGGCGCCTCCATATGCGAGAAAAAAGTCCCGAGGGGGGCGTTCAACAACATACAAACAAATAAAACTTTACTTACTGCTTGTGTCGGCAGTATGACCATTAGTCACACCCAGATCTGCAGTATTGGATGCTATAAGAGCAAAAAAGAGACAGCAGTTTGTAATTTGTGATTGGTTCTATTAATCCAAGAATCTGTTGAAAAAAAATTATGATTTGGATAACATCAACTAAAGATGGACTTTAATTTGAAATCAAATGAACTACCAATAATTCCATAGAAAATGATTCTTCAATAAATTTATTTTAAATGTAAATTTTATTTATTCAATTCAGGTAATAACGCGGTATTTAAAGCCGCTTCATCCGAAACAAGCACATATCATCTTAAACAATAAAAGTATGTCATTACATGGATAATATATAAAAATTAATTATAAGATTGATTTAATAGTTTATTACAACATTCCTTACATAAAAAACATAGAACATAATCCTTGTTGACAATCAGCAGTTCCTGAAGTTAAGATCTGTTTTGAAGTCACCTTTGAAAAAAATACTTTTATCGGTTATATCTAATTATGAAGAGAATTCAAACCCGAGTATTTCTTTTTCCATTAGTTGAATCCTAAGTCATGATATATCTTTTAAAAATTAAGAAATTAACTGAATATTATCCATAGTAATTTTTATATTAATATGCATACTAGTATTTACAGAATAAAGGAAAATCAGATATTTTTAAAGATTTTTTAAGAAGGGAGTTTAGTAACGAGGGAGAATATTACCCGTGTACACTTTGTTGTGGAAATAATGCTCGGGTTTGTTCTTCATGAGTTATACATGTAAGCGATAAATTTAATTTTTCGAAGGTGATTTCACGCAATGTCAACAAATGTCAACAAAAGATAATTTTTTGTGTGACCAAACAAAAATTATTTTTTTAACTTTTGAATTTTGATATCTTTAAAAAGAAAAAGACTTTGGGAATATAATTTGACAAAAGTTGAAATAATTTATGGACAATCATTTTTCAAAAAGAAAAACGAATATTTATTTTTAGCGATTAGAATCGGACCAAGCGGCTTTCAATAAAGATTTTACTTTTTATTGTATAAATTTGGGTAGCCAAAATCACAATGACTTACGTGAAAAACGTATCGCTCCGCCTGACGTTAGATTTAATTTTTGTACAATTTGAAGTCGGTTTGAAGGAAAATTAACGTTTTCTTACACTAAATGAATAAAAATTAAATGATAAGGAATGACTTTAATATCTGCCCAATTTATAAACAGCATCGCAGTTTATTAAGATTAGAGCGCCCCAACTCACTTTATACAATATAAATTGGTTAGCTATTAAATTCATTCATTAAATAATTTAATTTCATTTGTAACAAGTCATTTCATTGAAAAAAGATTTTGTTGATATCGTATAACATAAGTTGCCTACGTCACAATGAGTTACGTCAAAACCGTATTACTCCGATCAACGTAACTTAAAAAAAAAGCTCAATTTAACCTTATTTTTGGAGGAAAAAATATCTTTTTATCTACAATGAAATTAAATTATGAGATATAATTCTTATTTTAAGTATATCTACAATATAACATAACTGGGACAGTTTACGCTTTTTTTTAAACTGTTTCGCTGGTAATAAAACGTAAACTGTCCAAGTAATGTTATGTCGTATAACATAGGTTAAAATTAGCTTCATTCCTAAAGTGTTACTTTTGAGTTTACCGTATTTTTAACATGGAAACAAGTATAAATGTAGACGTAGCAGTCCCTAAGTAAGTAAGTAAGTAAATTTTATTTAAAGTCGGCATTGTATACAACGCATAACAAGAAACATGAGCTCTGTAGAGCTCTTAAACCGACTATCATAGTTAAAATATCACAAACATTTACAACATACATTAACATGTAAAAACACGTGTACATATATACACATACAAATGGCAAATAAAACGAATTTTAAGAATTAAGCAAATGTTAAGAATTTATAATTTCTTTAGAAACAGTTAAAGAAATAAAAGACAAACTTGAAAAGTAATATGATTGCATTAAGAGGAACAAAAATAAATATAACGTGAGTATTATAAATAAAAGTAATATGACAGTAATAAAAATTAAGTACTACATTTAACCCTTAAAGTCAGATTGAAAATAACTAATTGTACTATTAATAATAATAAATAAATAAATAAATAAAAAACGATAAATAAATAAATTTAAAGTTTAAGAAATTAAAAATTCACACAGACATAGCTAAACCAAATTGAGAAAAAAGAATAAAAAAATAAAAATGATTAATTTATGTTCCTCATCAATACACATCCTGCCTTGTGATTGGGTCAGTCCCTACCTACATAGGCAAGATATGCATTGTTGTGAGGGTACAGTAAAAATTCTTCAAGAGGTCAAATATTGAAAGAAAATAGGATCCTGGAGAGATTAAAACTTTGCCGTCATACGATGTTACTCCAAAGGTTTCAGTCCCCAGGGCCCTTATAATAGGAATTTTTAAAATTTAATAACAATTTATAGATATTAAAGAAACACTAGATATGTAGATTTGAAGTCCCTCTTATATTCGGAAATGCACTCTCATTCCTTAAATTCTTTAATTTATGGCTATAGCATATTTTTGTATGTATAGCACAAACACTTTATGAAGAATTTGGATAATGTTGTATCTTTTCCCTATGAATGTAGGAATAGGATGCTGTTATTGAAGGAGTTCAAATAAATTCGTCTTTTCTAGCTTGTAAGAAGTTACATAAATGCTCACACAAATTAAAAAGACGAAAAATATCTTTTTGAGTACTAAGATTAATTTTCTGATAGCTTCTTCGCAAGACTTGATAAATACCTCCCGAGCAGATTCCGCAGAATTTCCTGCAGTTTTTGGCTCTGAATAATCGGTACAGGTTGTTTGTACACATATCGGTTTGAAATTCGTCACAGTTAGGTATTTCATCGACACATGGTACTGTTGTTAAAGCTAAAAAGGTAAGTTAAAAAATTACAAAATTTTTTATAAACATTTAAAAGTAATTTATACTCTAAGTAACGGTAGCTTTGAACATTTTGCGTCTGAGTTTGGAAGAAACATAAATGCAATTACAATATATTAAAGAGTGTTTCTGTTTTATTGTTCCTACCTTGACAGTACCCACAATAGACTCGGCAGTTCTGTTGTGCCCATTGTGCATATATACCGTTTCTATCACAGACAAGAATATGGTTATACAGGAGACACTCAATGTCTGGATTGTCCTCACACCCTGCAATAATATTAAAGAAATAATCAAGTAAGAAAATATGATATATTCAAAAAGTGGTGTAAGAAAGAAGGATATGGAGATAACGTACGAGGGGTGATCAAAAAGTTCGCAAACTATCTCTATATCTACAAAACCAGAATTCAGATTAGGGAAAATATGGTACACATGTAGCCATACACAAGTTCTATACATAGAATATGCTGAATAAAGCATTACTCCTTGTTTGTGACGTCACAATGTAAAAATGACGTCACTATGCAGGTCACTTGTGATGAAAAACGGTTTTCTTAGTCGGACTCGTTCAACAAACGACTGTAAAATTTATGGTTTATCTTAGAAATCCCTTGGAAGAAGCGTATACTAATTTTCACCACATACATACTCTTACGTTTTCCTGGCAAGTAAAATATCAGAATCGTAAAAAAGTCAGGAAAACGTAAGATATTTCGGACTATGCATCGGCCACAAAACATACGAAATGATGACTTTAAACGAGATTACTGATATTCTTATTTCATCAACTTGCTTGTCAATAATTTACTACTACCTCGTTTTAGAAATTGTTCAAACGTAGAGCATGCTCTTGCGTATCGAATCAAGTGAGATATATATACTCCGTATGCAGGTGATGAAGGTATATTGCTGCATAAGTAAGGGAAGTTGACGATAGAAAAGTTAAAGTCATTACGTTTATCATATAGCTTGCTTGTTAGATTAACATTAACGTCTTTTTTCAGTTAAATATATAAGTATGGAATAGATGTGTCAGACTGTGTGGTATCTTTTATGTCAATCTCACCAGGATATATCGTATCGACATAGGAATGGAAATTATCATTGGAATTGTCATGGGTACCAATTGCGCCCTGCTAATAACAGACCAATTCCTGTATTCATATGAAGCAAAATTTGTGCAAAATCTCATGCGTGAAAAGAAGAAAACATTTCCCATGGCCCTCAACTCGACATTTAGATATACTGACGACGTATTGTCAATTAATAATGGTAATTTCCATTCTAATGTCGATACGATGTTTCCTGGTGAGCTTGAGACAAAAGATACCACAGAGTCTGACACATTTGTTTCATATTTGGGTTGAAAATATTTACTTGTAAAAGACGTAAATGGTAATATAACAGCCACGCTCTATAAAGGTGATGAATGTTATGGCCAAGGTTAAAGTTTTTTCAGAAGTAGGGAAATCTACAAGGTCAAGGTGAAAAGGTCAAGATTGTTGGTATCCAAGGAATGGTCTTTCCACAAAGAATACATATGTGAAGTAGAAATGTCCTGGTGTCTACTGTGCAAAAGATATGGCGAAAGTAAAAGTTTGGAATTCTTATGTAAAAGTGGGTCAAACTCAAAGGTCAAGGTCAAAAGGTCAAATTTGGTGGTACCCAAAGAAAGATCTTGTCACAAGGAATAAATATGTGGAATATGAAAGTCTTAGCTCCACTAAATTAAAAGTTTTTGGCAAGGGCAAAGTTTTTGCGGACAAACAGACGGAAACTTCAATTATGGGAGCATAAAAAAGTTACCCCTTACAGTGTGAAAAAAAAATTCCACAAGCGTTATGTGTAAAATTTTCTAGAAAAACAATTTTGGGGGAAATCTTCATGACCCGATTGTTTGCATTTTTATGGGTGCAATACTTTACTTACTTGTCGCCTGCGTGGCGCAGTGATTAGACCGTCTGCTCTAGAGTCGCGTAGTAAAGAGTTTATCTTGAAGTCGCTGGTTCGCATTCCACAGTGGGACGTGGAATCCGGTCCTTCGGATGAGACCGTAAGTAAGAACCGAGGCCCCTTGTCGCAGAAGGTGCTGACACGAAAAAGATCCTTCACAACTCAATGGCCCTAAGTGCCAAGATTAGGACAAAATTTGCAGCTCTCCACCGGCAAATGGTTGCATCTCTATCTGAGTGAATAATTCCCGATAGGGACGTTAAACAACAAACAAAACTTTTACTTACTGCTTGTGTCGGCTGTATAACCATAAGTTACACTCAAATCTGTAGTACTGGAGGCTAGAAGTGCAAAAAGAGACAGCAGTTAGTAATATGTGATTGGTTCTACTAATCCAAGATCCTGATGAAAAAAAATCATGATTTTGATAACATTAACTAATAAAAATAGACTTTCATTTCAAATTAAAAGAACCACAATAATTCCAGAGAAAAGCATTCTTCAATAAACTCAATTAAAATGTAAATTTATTTATTCAATTCTGGTTATATAACGGCTATTTGATTAGATAAAGATTTTACTTTTTATTGTCTAAATTTGGTAGCCAAAATCACAATGACTTGCGTCAAAAATCGTATCGCTCCGCCTGACGTTAGATTTAAATTTTGTACAATTTGAAGTCGGTTTGAAGGGAAATTAACTTTATACCTACACTAAATGAATGCAAATTAAATTGTAAGGAATGAATTTAATAGCTACCCAATTTATGCGGTATTAACTGGATTAGAACAGTTTACACTTTTTTTATAAACCGCAATGCGGTTTATTGAGAGTAGAGCGCCCCATTTCACTTTATGCAGTATAAATTGGGTAGCAATTAAATCTACTCCTGAAATGATTTAATTAAATTTGTTCCACATCATTCTTTTGAGAACAAATTTCGTTTATATCGTATAACATAAGTTGCCTACGTCACAATGAGTTACGTGATTCCGCATTACACCTACTCCGATCGACGTTACTTTAAAAAAAATGCTTAATTTAACGCCATTTTTCGAGGACAAATTATCTCAATGTCTACACTGAAATAAATTATGAGGAATGAAACCAATAAGAAACATTTTATACGATATAACATAACTGGGACAGTTTTTCGCTTTTTACGAACGGTTTCGCGTTTTATTATGGGTGAACTGCCGAAGTTATGTTAAATAAGCTTCATTCCTAACGTGGTAGTTTTGAGTTTACTATGTTTCTAACATGAATAGAAGTATAGACGTAGACGTAGCAGTCCCTTTTTGATTCGTAAACGTACTATCATTAAATTCTTTTCTAAATATTGAAGAACAAAGTTGCACACCTTGATTGTACTATTAATTTATAGCTATATACAGCATATTTTTAAGTGCGTAGCACTGACATTAAGTAAAAAATTGCGATAACAATTAAATCATCAAAATCTGTTAAAATAGAGAAAAAAATTAAATAGAGGGTTAGAAAAGGTCACACTGAGCCAATTTAGATAGGACATAAATAAACAATAAGAAACATGGATAATTAAACTTAAGTCAATTTAATTCTACAAGTGGTAATCCTACTTATACTCATTCTTCCCTTTCTAAGGAAGAAATTCTTCAAAATCACCTGTAAGTTTTGAATACTTTTAATATTCCACAGAGCAAAAATGAATTTGAACTACCCTATATATATTGGATTCCGAAACTTCATAAGAATCCTTACAAACAAAGATACATTGCAGGTTCCAGTAAATGTTCAACCAAGCCTCTTTCGTTAGTCCTCACCAAGATACTGACAGTGGTGAAGGATAAAATTTCAAGAGTACTGTGCAACTATATATTCAAGAAGTGGTGTGAATCAGATGTGGATACTTAAAAATTCTAAAGAACTTTTGGACAATTTGAAATCACAAGACTTTACAAAAATCAACTTTCAAGAGTACTGTGCAACTATATATTCAAGAAGTGGTGTGAATCAGATGTGGATACTTAAAAATTCTAAAGAACTTTTGGACAATTTGAAATCACAAGACTTTACAAAAATCAACAGCTTAAAAACTTACGACTTTTCAACTTTATACACAACAATTCCCCACGACAAATTAAAATCGAGGCTTTTTGATATCATTGACAGCTGCTTCTTCAATAAAAATGGAACTTGTAAATTTACTTACCTCCTCGTTGGTCATTTGCAAAATTATTTTGTTAAAAAAGATTCTGATTGCACACATAAGAACTCTGAAGTTGACATCAAGAAGATGCTTGAGTTTCTGATTGACAATATCTATGTGGTTTTTGGAGGCCAGGTATTCCAACAATCTATTGGAATTCCCATGGGTACAAATTGCGCTCCGTTATTAGTTGACTTATTTTTATATTCATATGAAGCAGAATTTATACAAAATCTTGTGCTTGAAAAGAAGAAAACACTTGCTGTGACCTTCAACTCTACATTTAGATATATCGACGACGTATTGTCAATTAATAATGATAATTTCCATTCCTACGTCGATACGATATATCCTGGTGAGCTTGAGATTAAAGATACCACAGAGTCCGACACTTCTGCTTCATATTTGGATATTTTACTTGAAAAGACACTAATGGTAATCTAACAACCACGCTATATGATAAACTTGATGACTTTAAGTTTTCTATCGTCAACTTCCCTTACTTATGCACTAATATACCTTCATCACCTGCATACGGAGTATATCTATCTCAGATGATTCGATACGCAATAGCATGCTCTACGTATGAACAATATTTTAAACGAGGTAAATTATTGACAAGCAAGTTGATGAAACAAGAATATCAGCAGTCTCGTTTAAAGTCATCATTTCGTAAGTTCTGTGGTCGATACAATGACCTTGTCAGCAAATACAATTTATCGTTGAGTCAAATGCTGACTGACGTTTTTAATACCACTTGTTAGTCCATTATTTATACACTGAATTGACGACGGATTTTTTCCGTTATTGCCTGATCTTCACAACGAGCACACAGCGGGTGTGACCGGTCGGCCGCGGGGATGCTCACTCCTCCATGGCACCTGATCCCACATCTGATGTTTCGGAGATCCTGTTTGCTCTAATCTGATTTTGTATATTGTTTACTGGACTTTGAGATTGAATGCTGTTCGTTATCTCCATATCCTTCGTCAAATCAGTATATCAATGAGAAATGCATTGAGAACAAACGTATCAAATATAAATGCTCAGACTTATTAGAAAGAGGAATATCTTTTTGAGTAATATTATAATTTTCTGATAGCTCCTTCACAATATTTGATAAATACCTCCCGAGCAGATTCCGCAGAATTTCCTGCAGTTTTTGGCTCGGAATAATCGATAGAGGTGGTTTGTACACATATCGGTTTGAAATTCGTCACAGTTAGGTATTTCATCGACACATGATACTGTTGTTAAAGCTGAAAAGGTAAGTTAAAAAATTTCAAAATTTTTAATAAACATTTAAAAGTAATTTATACTCTAAGTAACGGTTAGGTTTGAACATTTTGCGTCTGAGTTTGGAAGAAACATAAATGCAATTACAATATGTTAAAGAGTGTTTCTGTTTTATTGTCCCTACCTTGACAGTACCCACAATAGACTCGGCAGTTCTGTTGTGCCCATTGTGCATATATACCGTTTCTATCACAGACAAGAGTATGGTTATACAGGAGACACTCAATGTCTGGATTGTCCTCACACCCTGCAATTAATATTAAAGAAATAATCAAGTAAGAAAGATATAATATATTCAAGAAGAGTTGTAAATCAAATGTAGATTCTTTAAAATTCCAAGGAACTTTTGGACAATTTGAAATTACGAAATTTTACCAAAAGTAACACTTTAAAAATTTACGACTTTTAACTTTAAACACAAATGTTCCCCATGTTAAATTAAAGTCCAGGCTTGTCGATATAATTGACAGCGACTTTTTCAATAAAATGGAACTCGTAAATTTACTTGAATTTACTTACCTTGTCATTGGTCATTTGCAAAAGTATTTTGTTAAAGACTTTGTGATTGTACACACAAGTACTATGATGATGATATCAAAAAGATACTCGAGTTTCTGATTGACAATATCTATGTTGTTTTTGGAGACCAGGTCATACAACAATCTATTGAAATGTCATGGGTACCAATTGCGCCCCGATATTAGCAGACCTATTTTTGTATTCATATGAAGCAAAATTTGTGCAAAAACTCATGCGTGAAAAGAAGAAAACATTTCCCATGGCCTTCAACTCGACATTTAGATATATCGACGACGTATTGTCAATTAATAATGGTAAGAACTACGTACCCTGAATCTTGATTCCTGCCTACATTTTACACCTATATAATTAAATATTAATGATAATTTGGCCAATGAAAAGATCTGTTCAATTATAATTGATTAATAAGTTTAATACCAATGTAAAATAGTTGATAATCCCATATTCTAGCTCTGTAAAAAAAGGGGGGTAGACGATATTTTCCGTTGAAAACGGGCTATACACCATCACCGTATTTTAAAATATTTTTGAATGTGAATAAATGTTCCTTACCTCTTTGCTTATGTTTTAAACATATGAAATTAAACATATATCATAATTAAAATACTATGTTTTAGTTGTTAACCATTTGAAATTGGTGAAAAATTAAAACTTTTTTCATTTTTTGTCAGTAAACATATGACCCCCCTCCCCCAGTGAAACACAAAAAGCTTTGGTATGAATTTGTGAAATCACAGTCTCTATTACCTGTATAAAGAAATTTTTGTTTCACTTGTAAAATATGATTGTACTTTGGGTCGGTGGCCTGCAATACTTAATACAATAAATATCTTGATCTTGATATTAACTTTTGAAAATTGACTTGGTGGTAGGCGGGTGAACAATAATATCGTTCGTGTTTCTTTCCATTCTTATGTCGATACAATGTTTCCTGGTGAGCTTGAGATAAAAGATACCACACAGTCTGATACATCTGTTTCATGTTTGGATATTTTACTTGAAAAAGACATTTATGGTAATGTATAAGCTATTATAAGCGTGATGACTATTTTTTCTGTCGTCAACTTCCTTTACTTATGCAGCAATATACCTTCATCACCTGCAAACGGAGTTTATATATCTCAGTTGATTTGATACTTAAGAGCATGCTCTACGTATGAAAAATTTATAAACTGAGGTAAATTGACAAGTTGGTGAAACAAGAATATCAGCAGACTCATATCATTTCGTAAGTTTTAAAGTCGATACAATGACCTTGTCAGCAAATGCAATTTTATCATTGAGTCAAATGTTGACTGACGTTTTCATATTTTTTTTGTTAGTCCGTTACTTATACACAGATTTACGACGTTATTTCCCCATCATGACAAGGAGGACACGGCGGATCTGACCGGTCGGCAATGGATGTTCACTCCTCCATGGTACCTGATCCCACCTCTGGTATTTTGGAGGTCCGTGTTTCCTCTGGTCCTATTTTGTATTGTTTTATGGACTTTAGATCTTAAATACTGTTCGTTATCTCCATAATTGAACAATAAATGTGTATAGATGCAACAAAATAGATTTGAATTTCAGATTTTTTTATGCTATATAACTTTGTTCTTTTCTAAGAAAAAAGAGATTAATTCATTGTGGCGTTGGACAATTCAGCAGATTGACAGTTTTTTTAACGGAAGGAGATAGAAATTCTGGCTGAATATTTGTAGACATTCCAGTGTACTTTACAATAGGTAGTAGAAGTTTTAAAGTCGGTTACCCCTAAAGTCGGTTACCCCTTTCACCATTTGGGAGGTGGATGTAGAATTCAGAGCAGGATAGTGTTCATAAAAGAACAGTTTAATGTCAAACAACTGCGTCATTGAAATATTAAGTCAGCACTATATACATAATGTTTTCACTATTACAATATTCATATAATTTTATATAAGTGACTAGATATTTTTCCCTGTGCTATTGAACCCTCCATTAGATTTGTGAACATTGTAATTCTTGTGTTTATATGTAATTCATGTGTTTATATTTGCTATGCTGACCTTATATGTACATTAATCTTTTTTACCTGTGAAAAAGAATCGCTAAAATGGCCATCGAGGTTTTGTCAAAGTCAGTAATGACAGTGTCCCTGTTTTGCTATGGGAAATCCCAAATACGTGTTGAATCGAAAAGTAAAATAGGAGGTGTACAATAATATATAATATGTACTAGTAAAAAAGTTTCTCTAAACGTTTCATCAAATTTTATTGAGTGGTAGGTATGAGAGGAGTTGCGGAAAAGAGATGGGTACCCCAGAGCACCAGAACAGACGGACGGACATTCCGATTTCTATATACCCTCCCGCTTTTCGGGCGGTGGTATAAAAATGTCTTTTCACACCTTTTTGCAATTCAGTTAAATCTCCTTAGCCACAAGACAGAGCAGAGTTAAAAAAGAGTTACCCCAACAATGTGAATAAAATTTCCACAAGAATTATATGTTTACTAAAAAACAATTTACCGGAAAATCTTCATGTTCCGATTGTTTGCAGTTTTATATTATGAGTGAAAAACTTTATACTCACTGGTCTTCCGCGTGAGCAGAACGTCTGCTCTAGAATCGGGGAGTAAAGAGTTTATCTTATGCTACGTTCCCACTGTCGTGCGATCAGTTATGAACGTCACGATAGA
This sequence comes from Saccostrea glomerata, assembly GCA_003671525.1. Lineage (NCBI taxonomy): Eukaryota > Metazoa > Mollusca > Bivalvia > Ostreida > Ostreidae > Saccostrea > Saccostrea glomerata. The sequence continues at coordinate 39,953 of PRKT01001776.1, read as the reverse complement.
TCAATCGTAGTTGATCGCAGAGTTTTTATTGAATTTTATGCCAAGATACGAAGAGATGCGTATAGGTGCGTTTTCATACGTTTCGTTACTCTTTCATGCGCTATGGCCACGATGGATAAATTTCATGTGATGCGATTTCTGACTATCTGACAAACGCTCGGATAAGATGAATTACGTTCCAATAGGATTATCAAGATTTAGTCGAAAAAGAACCTCGATCTGTCACGAATTTCACGATCCGAGTTCTCGATTTGAAACGATCCTCTACGTTTTAAAACGTACTCTTGCGATATAGTACGTTCATCGCGCACTCTTGCGCTAATGTACGATAGAATAACACGTTCATTGCAATGTCTTTCACGATCAGTATCAAGATAGAAGACGCTTTGAGCTACGATTGTACCCCGAAAGATATATAAAAATCTGGCTAAACTGAGTCCATTATATTTTATCTATTAAAAAGTAAACAAAACATACAAATACAATCAATAATAATAACAGAAGTTGAGGTTGATGACAACGCCATGAACGTGGTGTTTGTAGTGTTATTATGGTCATATATTATTGCTGTCAAAGTAGAGCAAAAGCAGCAGTATAATTGTTTTCTTATCTTTTTATTTTTTTCACCGATGTTGCCTCTGATCGAACGGGTTCAGGTTCAGATGAATATAGAATCTCCCCCTCTTTCCTTTAGGTGGCATCTTTAAAAATATTTTTCCAAAACTCAAACATTTTTTTTTCAATCGGGGAAAGAAACGCGTTCAATTATACCGTTATTCATGCAAGCTTAAATACTCGTAATATAGCGTGATCGTCCGCAACAAAGCGTTAACACTCGTGTCTAATGGCGTTTACTCTCATGCGTCCGTATCAAATCGTCTCTGAGCGGGAAAATACCGTGTCAGTACATGAGCAGTAGGACCACGCAAAGCGTCACAGATAGTGACAGATCGTGAAACATCGCCACTCAGCGGGATGTTTGTTCTGTCCGAGATCGATTCCGATGATCACGATATGAAAGCCAGATAAGATGCGTTTACTTACGATGCAGCTAAGGTTAGTTACGATGTAATGCGATTTGATGCGATGATAACGATTAAAATCTAATCGTGTTAATCGTAGAAAAATTTTTGACAGTCAAAAAAAATTTCACGATCAACACGATAGCCACGAGTGAACACAAGATTTGTTTCGGTTGGATACGATCACTACGATTTGTCCACGTTCGAGTCCCCGATACAAATCGTGGCGCCAATCGTGATAGTGGGAACGTAGCATTAACGTCGCAGGTTCGAATTCCTCTTTGGTACATGGAGACCGGTCCTTCGGATGAAACTGTACGTAAGAACGAAGGTCCCTTGTCGCAGTGGGCGCTGGCACGAAAAAGATCCTTCATTGCTCAATGGTCCTGAGTGCCGAGTTTAGGACAAAATTTGCAGCTCTCCGTTGGTAAATTGTGGTGTCTCCATATGCATGAAAAATTCTTTAGAAGGACGTTAAACAACATACAAACAAACAAAACTTTACTTACTGCTTGTGTCGGCAGTATGACCATTAGTCACACTCAGATCTGTAGAACTGGAGGCTAGAAGTGCAAAAAAGAGACAGCAGTTAGTAATATGTGATTGGTTCTACTAATCCAAGATCCTGATGAAAAAAAAATCATGATTTGGATAACATTAACAACTAAACATTATTTTTTTTAATTATCCTCTGAGACGTTATTCTGTGTTTGATACAGCTTCCAGGAAAAGTACGTGTTATTTGAAATTATGTTTTAGTATAATGTTATACTCCCCCCCCCCCCCCCCCCCAAAATGGAATCTGTATATTTTCGACTTATTCCATTGCCAAATATGAAGAAATTCCAATACTCCTTAAGTAATATCTGACATGTGCAAAGTGTATATTTCTTTTGTGACTGATTTATTTATTTTTCGATGGAAGGAGTTTTTGCGTGCTTGAAACAGGAATACACATACCTAATTCTTGGACTGCATAAAGTACGACGGCAAACAGAAGTATCTTTATCACCATTACAAACTCAAAGTTCTGTAGGTAAAAAAATTTACAGTTGTTTTTCTTAAGTCATGAACAAATGAAATAAAATTCAATTGGTCTTATCGTAAAAATCAAGACAAAATTATAAACTATCTAAGAGTAACAGAATATTTCTGGTATTCTATACGAAAGCCCAGAAGGCTCATTCGAGATTCGAGATTCAAAATACGAGATTCGAGATTCGAAATACGAGATTCGAAATTCGAGATTCGAAATTCGAGTTTCGAGATTCAAGATCCAAAATAACCAATCAAAAGGCGGTTTGAGATTCAATTACTCCCCTTTATTATTTTTTACGATCAAGAAATCGTTGAGTATTTTAATACCGAGGAGGTCAATTGATTAAATTACAACGCAAGAAAAAGTGTTATATATTATCAAAACGAAATTTAAAGAAATATTAGATTTT